>NWSH02000008.1:3694986-3706390 GCA_002382865.2 Heliothis virescens
GATGTGCATGGCCGTCTTTAGATGTATTCGACGACCGTTTTTGTTGGCGCGTCCATCGCTCTCTTAATGAAGCGGCCGGTGGCATCGTCGGCGTCATCGGTGTAGTACACGCAGCTAACCGTATGTCTCGATACTGCCACACTGCGTGGAGACACTGTCTGGGATTTGGAGCCTCCTGGACTGGTGTTTATTATGATGACGCTGTCGTAGGTCAGTCCCTGAGCCTCGTGAATGGTAAGGTACGCGAATCTTCACCGGACCCGTACCCCTGGCTAGTAAGAGAAGCTTTCTCTTCTTGCGTAATGAACCAGGAATAGGGTGTTTTGTGCGGTGGTCGGTATTCGCGCTCCCGTAAAACCCTTCACGCTCAGGAATGTACATGCGAGAGCGACGTCTTGGAGGAGTATATTACCGGAGTATATCTCGTTGAGTGCAAAAGCCACATCCACGGTTTCGGTGGGTACAAGAGCAGTTCCTGGGTGATGCCAGCCACCAGATATGGACGGGTATACCTTAACTCGAAAAGGTTGTCTCTGTCCAAATATGGTAGCTGGTTCACGTCTCGATGAGGACAACCTCGCTTGCACCAGACAACTTAACTGCCATGACTATGGCCCCCAGTGGTTCATGAGAGCCTCGTCTACCGTCAAGCGGTGACATTTGTCTTACTTTTGAACCCGTTGGCTAAAATGAACACGTATTAAATTCTTCTTTGATATTTATACAAAATGTACATACTAGATGATATGAAATATTTACACCTATTAGAGAAAAATCTTAGTGTGGAAAATTTCAGCTTCTTCAAATCAACATTCATACAGAAACATAATAGTGTCAGTTAAAATGTTCGCGTATTAACCTCTGCAATTGGCAATCGCTTCAAGTAGGAAAATCCACATATCTTACAACGATATGTTTATATACATTATACAAACTAATAAATTGCAAACACAATACCTCCATATAAATGAGAGCATTATTATTTACATCATTATTTGATAAAAACACCATAAATCCATTATCACTTTATGTAGGTAAACAAATACTGACAGTGCAACCAACTAAGCCGTTTACCTTGAAATGGGAGCCTTATTATGCATTTAATGTGTACAATTATTTACCATACCATCAGTTTTCTATAGATTTATGGGTATGAGAAGGCCTCCATGCATCCAGCAGCTTCTTCTTATACAGAAAAGGACCATCAATTACCAAGCTTGCTCAAACGGATTGGGGGTTACGGGAATCTAGATCCATCACGCAAACTTATCGTTAAGAATGCAGATGGTTTATCCACGCTGCGGGATTTTTAGAAAGGGTCACGCGGCGCAGGTACACAAAGACTTCCGAAGGAACACGGTTGTGTTTTAGTCAGAAAAAGTCTGACACTCCCGCACGCTGCACCCACAGCGGGAGGGCCATCTGATGATTTTTCACCGAAAAAAAGTGCTTTAACCATTAGGCATCATCGATATACATGCAAGGTCAATCATGTTTTATATTGAATTATTTCTTTTATAATTGAATGATTTCTTTAGATTTTTTTAAGTTATTATGACCTTCATCGCGGTCATAGGAATTTTCTGATATGAGAAGCTTATGAGATTTTTCCGGCATGGCGTATATTGACCTCTAACAAGGTATTGTAAGGTGTGTCCTATTGTATTTATCGTAATATGATATATGGATATTAAATCGTAGTGAAATAGGTTGAAAAAAAATATATTAAAATACTTTGAATTAAACGTAAAATTACGAAGCACGGTAAATTTTGATACATGGAAGAGATAATATCGCTCTAGGAAATGGCATCACGTTTTTTGCTATTACTATCTTTTTCATTTTAGTTCTTCCAAAAAAAATAATAATTTAAGTAATCGATACATTACCCTAACTATGAAAGTAAGCATCACTCATCTTATTAACCTCAACAAAACAAAAGAAAATCTGCAATTTATTTATGCTTGCCTCAAAAACATACTCACGATGAAACCGCAATTACTTCAGCACTTACCTTACGAAAACATGAAAAAGGGTGGAAAGGAAACCTTAAAGAAAAACCCCTTGATTTAGTACTGGAACAAAAGGCAAACATCGTAAATTATTAAATCAAAGAGTGTTGAAAAAAATACATTTAGCGAAGAAAAGCGTGTGATTTTTAGATGTTTTTTTCACTCGTGCGCTCAGTTCAGAATGTGGTAAATGGCCCTTGGGGAGAGGAAACGCGGGTAAATGGAACAACAGATTCTGAGTATCATCGGAATGGCTTAAGATTATGCTTGAAAACGTCTCATGGTAAGAAATAATACATAACAATATTACAATTTAAAATACTTCTCTACAAGACTCTCTGCAAGAGAATGTATATTTTTTTCCCCGGAATTGTTTGAATTTGTTATTTTTTTACCGACTGCCCACAGCCAGGAGGGTAATGTTTTTGACGTGTATGTATGTATGTATCCAGATTTCTATGTTCCCTGCTACAGCCTGAACGGCTGAAGGATTGTATACGTATTTGTGTGTCGTTAGATTCGTTCTTGATAGCGCGAGTGACACTGGGTACATATAGAAAAATAAAAAAACAAAATGGCGGATTTCGTACCCCATATTGTGAGGTAAAAAAAAATTTTTTTTACCCAACCCCATCGAGTGGGTATCAAAATGAAGAGTTTTAAATAGCGATTCCAAATATATATATACTTGCAGTTTCAATTTCAAATGAAAGATATTACGTCTAACGAAAATAATAAAAACTAAAAGTTTTAAATCTCAGTTTTCGCTACAAATGACAAATATTATACCTAGAATGAAATAGATATTAAGATAATAACATCCAAATGGTGAAAGGATTTTTTAAATTGATCCAGTACTTTTTGAGCCTATTCGTTACAAACATAAATAGGTAGTAGGTACTTGTCTGTCCTCTTTATAATTATTAGTATAACAGTGTAGGTAATAAATGAACAAAGAATAGTAAAAAATACAAACTAAACAATAACAAAATGAAATGATTATTAGAATTTTTATATAATACCAGACTGCTATTTACGCGGCGCGGCGGCGCGGGCGCGGCCGGTGAGACGCGGGGGGGCTCCCTATGTGAATGAAAACACTAGACGGACTAACCATCAGCAACCATGGCCCAAAAAAGCTATTGCATCAGCCACATGACCAAATCGTTAGAAGAGCTCCAACGTCTATGGGACCTTAATTTAATTCATCAGTAAATTTCCTCAAGTTGTGAGAAGTACTCTAAGCATTCTAAACTGGGCCACTTATTTATAAAAAATAAACTAAAAAGTCTGAAATAAAAAAGTTATTATTAAAAAAAAAAAAAACCGACTGCAAAAAATAACCACAAACTAAAAAGGGAAAACAAGCTCTATAATTTAGTGTAAGAGTATACAGTACACCGTACATTATATTTTATTCGGTACTTACATAAACAAAAGATATATTTTAATGTATTAAAATATAATTTAAACATAAGTAAAAAATAATGCAGGCGGGACAAACAAATTATGTACTCAAATATTACAGTAGTTTACTTTTCTACAAAAGGGTTTAAATAATGTTCGACTAATGCTAAATACAGATGTACTAATTGTAGATTTGTTTGTCCCGCCTGCATTAATTTTTACTAATGTTATAGTTTAAATTATATTTTTAATACATTAAAATATATCTTTTGTTTATGTAAGTACCGAATAAAATATAATGTACGGTGTACTGTATACTCTTTACACTAAATTATAGAGCTTGTTTTTCCCTTTTTAGTTTGTGGTTATTTTTTGCAGTCGGGTTTTTTTAAATTATTTTCTATCTCAGCAACACTTGCAATTTGAAAGAATAATAGTGTGTAGGTACAGACAACAGCAGGTCAACGTATACAAATCTGTCAAATTTTACCAATCAAACGTTAATGTACCTCCATTGTGAAAGGTTGAAAATCGAGTGCAGAAATTTGACAGATTGTGGCAACTTGATGTGCTGTCGTCTGTACTTAAACATGAATCTTTTCTGGTCACACTATTTTCTTTTTCTACGAGAGCCTAAACTGGTAATTCAATAAATATGAAGTAGATATTTCTAGATTGCTGTCTGGCAGATCATAATACAGAGAAAAGTAATCAAAATTAAAAAAAAAAACTACGGCACTATTTATGTCGTCGTGGTGGCCTAGTGGGTAAAGCACCAACCTCTCAAGTACGAGTGTGATTCAATTCCAGGTCGGGCAAGTACCAATGCAACATTTCTAAGTTTGTATGTGCTTTCTTAGTATCTCTTAGACACCAATGACTGATTAAAGGTGAAGGAAAACATCACGAGGAAACCTGGACTATAAAGTCTGAAATCACCAACCCGCATTGAGCAAGCGTGGTGATTACGCTCAATCCTTCTCTGTGTGAGAGGAGGCCTGTGCCCAGCAGTGGGACGATAAAAAGGCTAATGAATGAATAATGAATGGCACTATTTGTCATATAGCTATCTAGCACTTTATCTAGAACCTGTGGCCGTAAGTTTATCAAGTACACAGGTTGAGTTACTATTTTTTTCCCTGGTCAGAGTGCACAGTACCGTTACCTATAAACTGGACAACCACTTAACTTTTTTATGACAAACGTACCTAAAGACAGGGTTTTATGACAAACAGACCGCAACGTAACGTGGTGTGTTATAAAACTGAAATGTCCTCTCAAGGTTGCAGGTTTTCATGATAAGTTATATTTTTTTAAGTGTATTATGTACCTGTTTTTTTCAGGTGTGACATGAGGACATATTAATTTGTCCTCTATATGAAAATTTAAAGTAATTTATTTACAGCTGGCTGTTTCCCGTGGATTCACCGGCGTCTTGTGGGTACTGCACGTATGCGGATAAAAAATTGCCTTTATTACTCGAGGATAGTTTAACTTCTCAACAGTGAAAGAATTTTTCAAATCGGTCTCGTAGTTTTGGAGCCTTTAGGGTGCAAACAAACAAACAAACAAGAAAATGTTTCCTCTTTATTATATTAGAACAGGTTATGACACTTGCAGTCCATAAAATTTACCAATAGCTTTTTCGATTCAAAAACCAAAGAACAAACTTATAAATTCAATGACAAAAGCATTGAAACATTTACCGAAAGTCGATTCTAAAAAACAACGTCTAAAACACGATTTGAATATCTCACAAAATAAGTTTAGGTTTTGAAATAACGAGTACATTGTCATCAAACCCAAAACTCCAAGTACCAGTAATCCAATCGCCTTAGACTCAGTAGCTTCAAAGGTTCACTGCTAATCAAATGGGCATTAGGACCGAGTTGACAAGGACCGTCTCTATTTTGTTCTAACTTCCCGCTCCATTCAATGTACAAAGTACAAATCCAATTTTGAAATCCAGTGATAAATGTCTGTATTAAAATATTATGTTCTAGAAGTTTCTTCGAATTTAGGTGTATTTTTGTTTATTGTTTTTGAGTAGATAGAATGTTATTGAAACCTGTATAAATAAAGAAGGTTGAATACGTTATGAATAAACTGAATCCTACTCAATATTATAAATGCGAAATTTTTGCAGGGTATGTGAATATGTTTGTTACTCTTTCAGGCATAAACTACTAGACGGATTTGGATGAAACTTGGCAGTACTACAGCTTATAGATTAGAATAATGTATAGACTACTTTGTATTCGGATACGGCAAGTAGTTCTTTCGAGAAGCGGCTGAAACCACTGGTGGAAGCTAGTATCAAAAATATGAGCAGAAAAAGTTTGACTGCAGGTTATTTTTCAAACGTCCACTAAAATTTAAAACTAAAAGTGCTCACAGATTATGAGCCATTAACTGACCTACATACCGCGTACCAAAGGACCAACTTTTAGCTCCACAAAGCATATCCGCGCAAAACCACTAGTTTAAAACAAACACGGATTACATAACACTGTGTAACAGTTCGAAAGCGGTCACTAACTCCCAGACCACCGGTTTACTAAGATCTAAATTACTATTATGGCGCATTATTAAATTTGTACAGTGGAACTATAATAATTTCAGTTCGCCAGTTTGTTGGTAATACCAGTGTTGATTGCAAAGTCCTCCTCGTAATAAACAGAGGTTATATCTCTAATCGGAGTTTATTAGAGAATGGCTTTTAAAAGTTACGATTCTAGAAGCTTTTGTTTTTTGTTCGATTTTTTTAATATGAGTTTGTTGATGCTTCAATTTCCAGTTGGTTTCGGTTGAATAATATTGGAATGTTGTTCGCAAATTGTGTATAGTTAGGTATGGTATTTTTTTTTTTTTTTAGGATCGCTGCTGATGAAGTCGCTACGTTTGAAATTGTGTTAAGTGAGTGTTGTCAATTATGTGAAAATTCTATAAAAACAAAAATACAGAAAACATAAAAATAAACTGCTTAGTTGCAATCAGTGTCAAATATTGAAATCGGAGATAAATAATAATATTTTTTTTAACTTTACAATTTGTTTTTGTTAAAACGCAGGTATCATTTCAACCCATATAATTTAAATTTTACTGTTCTCAATCGTTTTGTTGGCCTGATATTAAATTTGGAAAAATATTAATATTTTTTATGTGCAATTTAATTCATGATTCTAATTCTCGATCAATTTATGACTATGTTTGTAATGACTTGCACTTTTTTAGTATCAGGAAAACCTTTTTAAAGTTTATTAAACTTATACGCGTTCATATCCGATATTAAAGGCAATATTTATATTAATTGTTGATCACTAAAAACCTTGCATTAGGTTAAATTTTATGAGCATTATTATTAAACTAGCTTCCGCCAGCGGTTTCACCCGTGTTCCCATGGGAACTACTACGCGCACCCGGATAAAAAGTAGCCTATAGCCTTCCTCGATAAATGGGCTATGTAACATTGAAAGAATTTTTCAAATCGGACCAGTAGTTCCTGAGATTAGCGCGTTCTAACAAACAAACAAACAAACATACAAACAAACTCTTCAGCTTTACAATATTAGTATAGATTATTCTTAAGCGAAACGTCTAGATGTTTTAATTAATACTAAATAATGTGCATATGTTATCTTATATAGGTAACATAATTCTTGATACTATTCACGTGTGACGATTGTAAAAAGTAAAATAAAAAAATATATTATTTATTTTACTACGCTGTTTTTTTACGTAGACTGTTAAATATTAACCTCTGAACGCACCACTGTAGACTTTGGGTCTACTTCCATCTAGATTATCTTTCGTATAATTGTAATATATCATTTACTAGCTTCTGCCAGTTGCTTCGCCCGATTCCCGAGGGAACTATTTCCCGTACCCGGATAAAAAACCTATGTTGTTCCTCAGGGTCTATTCTATCTCCGTATCAAATTTCATCAATATCGGGTCGCTGGTTTAGGCATGAAAGCGTAACAGACAGATAGACAGAGTTACTTTCGCATTTATAATATTAGTAGGGAAGTAGGGAATAGGGAATAGTAGGGATGAAGTAGGGAGTAGGGAATAGTAGGGATGAAGTAGGGAATAGGGAATAGTAGGGATGAAGTAAGGAAACGCCAGTGTCACGGGGTAATGTAGGAGATAAGGCTCAAGCACTCCAGCACCGGCACTATAGATTATTTCGCTTTGTTGAAAAAAAAGTTTCAATTCATCACGATCATCTAGCCGCTACCTCAATTGATATAGCGTCAGATATCATATTTTCTTCTTAAAAACTTCTGTCTGACATCATCTCACAACTAACTCTTTTGAATAATACTTTAATTTCCATAAATAAACGTATTTTAGTTTAACATAGTTATACCTATATGATCATCAATAGACAATCCAAAAATAAAACATGCTAATTTTAATTTAGACAGTTGCAAACCGGCTAGTTGTACCGTAATGAGCAAATAAAATACAATAAGCTATTAATTTTATACATAACTAGCTTCCTCCAGCGGTTTCACCCGCTCTCCCGTGGGAACTACTGCGCGCACCACTACCGGATAAAAAAAAGCCTATAGCCTTCCTCGATAAATGGGCTATCTAACACTGAAAGAATTTTTCAAATCGGACCAGTAGTTACTGAGTTTAGCGCGTTCAAACAAACAAACAAACAAACTCTTCAGCTTTATAATATTAGTATAGATTATTTGATTATCCACTTATAAACTTGCAAAATATGCACGGTTAAATAAAGTTTTAAAGTTAAAAATAAAATCCTTCATTGTTTTATTTTGATAATTATTTGACAAATAACCAGCTTAAAATTATTTTAAAGCAACATAGCAACTCATGAAAGATTTGTCGTGTCTTTTATTATTATTAATGAATTAACAATATTATGCTAACCAAAAAACTTCATTCTAAGCAAAACGACTTTATTGATATTCAAATTGTAGACACTAATTTTAAGTCATGGTCAATTTACACTCATAAAAATGGGCTTTTATGCACCTTTTAATGTCGACGATAATGTTATCTATTTAATTTAGAATCTTTTTGAGATAAAAAAGTAGAGATAAAGTTATTTAAAGAGAAAGCCATTCAAATCTTATTATTTTACTAAGATTATATTGTTGAATCTCCTTGAATCAGTAAACATCGTCATTCACGTCGCTATTGTGAAATTATTTCTGTAATGCCATATGTTCGTTTAATTGTTTGATACATTTAGATTGCAGTACAAAAATGATCTTGAAGGAATTCACTATATTTAACAACAAGCTAATCTCCGTGATTTCACCCACGTTTCGGTAGAACCTCTTCTCGCAATCGGGTAAAAAGTAGTCTATTTTATTTCTCAGCCTCTGACTAGACCATCTTTGTGTCAAGTTTCATAAGATATAAATCGGTTCAGTAATTAAGCGACAACTCAACATATTTACTTTCGCATTTTTAACGTAATAATTAAGTATAAACACATGACAGTGACCCAAATACCACTTATCATGAAAACAAAACACAGTGAAAATGAAATTTCGAGATTTTTTCACAATACGAAATTACAGTCGTAAAGTGAGCGGGTTTATGTTATGCCCGATAATGTTATTAGACAGTTTATGTAAATGCCTAGGGTGTTCCTCTTGGGAAATGTGTTGGGGATAGTCCTGTATGTTTTGTTATGTTATGTATGCTGCGATTCCCGATAACGATGGAGCGGAAAAATTGTTCTGGTCTCATGGTTACCACATTTTATTGCATTAAGGTATCGTGTTTTGTCTTTTTAAAATGTTTAAATAAGGAAGGAATTTTATGGTACTTATTTTTTTTTCTAATATATGGTTTTTGGATTGAACTGAAAATAAACTGTTTAGAGAAGAGAAAAAGGTTTTTCACAAGGTACGTAGGCTAATGTGTAGTGTATTAATTACCTGCGTGCCAATACATTCACATATTTTGGCCCTTTATTTTGCAAATAAGTACAGACGACGGCAGGTCAACGTATAATTATCTGTCAAATATTACCAATCGAACATTAACCTACCTCTATTGTGAAAAAGTTGAAAATCTATTGCAGAAATTTGACAGATTGTGGTAACTTGATGTGCTGTTGTCTGTACAAATAAGTTATTTGCTATCCCGTAACCATCTTGACCCAATTTTCATTCCAAAACACTTACATAACTATTCCCCCTCGATGCAAATAATGCAATAAATAAAACTGAAACTGCAATTGCACTTAAACAAATCACTTTTATCACTAAAATATTCTTGATTTACATCTACTTTAGGGGTATGTAAACAACATTATTACTATAGAATCTAGCTTTTATGTATCAGGCACACCGTACTTTCATTCACAAGGACTTGAAGAAAATATAAATGACTAGCTCTTACACACAATTTTGCCTGTATATTTTCTGAATAAAGGTTAAATTATGGGATCAAAAGTACGCTGTGTTTTATTACTCATATTATTAAACACNTAAGTAACTATGTTGTCTGTCTGGTTTTCATGGCTAAACTACTAAACCGATTTATATGAAAATTGGTACTTTGGACTTCTATAGCCTTAATAAATAAAGTCGTGGTGGCCTAGTGGGTAAAACACCAACCTCTTAAGTATGAGTGCGTGGGATTCGATTCCAGGTCAGGCAAGTGCCAATGCAACTTTCCTAAGTATGTTTGGACTTCCTAAGTATGTCTTAGACACCAATGGTTGATAAAAGGTGAAGGAAAACATCTTGAGGAAACCTGGACTATAAAGTTTGAAATCACCAACCCGCATTGAGCAAGCGTGGTGATTAACGCTCAATCCTTCTCAATTTGAGAGGAGGCCTGTGCCCAGCAGTGGGACAATAAAAAGGCTATAAAAAAAAATATTAAACAATGGATAACTATCTTAATTCTAATTGAAATCCGCTTAGTTTAGCTTGAAAGAGTACGAAACATTGAAATAAACTTCCGCAATTATGTTTGTATCTAATATTATAATAGTAGTAATTAACTGTAAACAATCTTAATAAACAAATTGTAGGAAACAAGAATGGAAATAAATGGCAGAATAGTATAATATTAGTCTTTTACTTTAGTTCTGTATCAAACATCACAATATCTGGAATGGTTTAAGAACAAGGATAGGTACTAGGAAAAAAGGTTTCAAGTTTTGTATTTTAGTAGCTATAATGGTTTTTTGAAAAAGTATTTAATTTGTTGTTATACAACCACTAAATAACAGCTGTGTTTCACTTAGCAAAATATGCATACAGATTAAAAAAAAGACATACAAATATTATAAAGCTGAAGAGTTTTTTTGTTTGAACGCGCTAATTTGAGGAACTACTGGTCCGATTTGAATAATTCTTTCAGTTTTAGATAGCATTTATTGAGGAAGGCTATAGGCTACTTTATTCGGGTGCGCGGAGTAGTTCCTATGGGAAGCGAGTGAAACCGCTGGCGGAATCTAGTTTATAATAAGAAGTGTACCACAGTATATATCCTCATAGGTGGCAAGGCAGTATCAAACAACTGCAAACGCCTACGTAAAAAATAAAAGCAATCATATGTTGACGCTACTACGCATTTTGCATGCTTTGATACTTTTTCAAATGGTGAAACGTGGCATTAGTCACATTAAAAGATTTATTAACCCTTTAACCGCCAGAGTCGGATTTATCCGACAAACGAATTCGGGCTTATTCCGCCAGAGTCAGATTTTTCCGACAATAAACCCAGTGTTTTTTATTTCAATTTCTGAACGTATTACGATGTTTAAGCCTAAAAAACACTTTTTTTTTCGAATGTTAAATTCCACGTGCCTGGCGCTGGGGGCACGCCAACTGAAAAAAGCTTGGCGGTTAAAGGGTTAATAGCACTTAATAGATTTTAAACTATAAAAATACTGAACAACTATTTATCAACTAATAATCTAGACACGCGGCAGCGTGTCAAGCCAAGTTCAAGCAAAGATTGGCTGGCAAGCGCCACGT
>NWSH02000008.1:3723534-3741481 GCA_002382865.2 Heliothis virescens
AAAAAAAAAAAAAAAAATTAAGTAAAAAAACTTTACGAATACGATAATTATATTATTTTTATGTTTAAAAATTAATTTATTATATACTTTTTTAAGCAAACTGAAATGTTATTGATATAAAAAAAATATTTTGGGTAAGCTATAACATAATTTAGAGAGGAGAGGAGATCGTTCAAAGTATAGTTACATGTATCAAATAAAGATGAAGAGAAGATGAAGTTTGTGAAAAAGAAGTACAAAAAGCTACACCAACAAAAGCGAGGCTCTAAAAAAAAGAATAACATAAAATATGTTTTCACAGTCTCTAATTTAAAACAATAATAGATACCAACCAACAAAAACATCAAAATACATAAGAACCTACACACCCAGTTACTAGGGCAGCAGACATTCGAAATAGCTCGCGCCATCTGGTGGCATCGTAAATAAAATGGTTTTATCATGTGGAGCCAGCGAACTATAGGCAGCCGGGACTTTAGAGAATACTTCGCTAAATTACACCGAAAAAAAATACTAAATGGAAAAAAGGAATTTGGTGAACAAAATGGATTGAATAATGGATTATTTGTCTCCTTATCGTGAATGGAAAAAACTGAGGCAATAAAAAAAGGTTTTTATACCAAGATTGGGGAATACTGGTAACCTTATTTTGGGTTATGAATAGTAAGATGGGGGTTTCCATTCATTCAGCCGGTCAGGTCAGTGTCCTTTATAGATGTGTCTGGACTGATTCTACTATTTTGGGCATTGATGACCTGATTTATTGGTTGCTTGGTAAAATGTTCTAGAATAAGATTAGGCATTATTATTTACTTATAATAATGAGCAGTATTCTTTTTTGTGTTTTTTCTGTAGTTACATCCATTTTTCATGATTCTTACATTTTTTAAACTGAGCAGGTCTAGAGAACACAAGGACCCATAACGTACACTCCAAATCAAGCAAATTCTAATTCATACTAAGAATTGATTAATTCATAAACATCGTCTCAATCACGTAGTTTCAATCTTAATACCCTACAGACGAGTTCATCGGAATCCCAATTAATTCAAATTTTAATATCCCTTGCCATTATATCAGAGTGGCAGTTTGAAACCCGACCTCATTGGTTGTAAAATGCTTTGTTTACGCCAACGACATCTGGCGACGGTAGCGAACAATTGCCACTAAGCAGTTAGCTAGAATTGGATATCTTTGATATTGATATTGTTACTGCGGAATTCAATATTCTATCTATCCCTGGATTTGCTTACTAGAGATAGGTTTTTGACATTACTTGTATGGGGCTAATGTCAAAATTATATCTTTAGTAGGCATCCAGAGATAGATAGGTTATTGGAAACGGCCGTTAGTGAATGTATCTTTTGGAACAGTCGATATGATATGAAATGGTTTTGTCAGCGTCTTGCGCGAAGTGCCTCTTTGGATAACAGTGTATGAGATATAGGTGAAGGAATATTGCTTTTGTTGCAATGTTTGTATTGATTTTATCGTTTTAATGTTTTTTAACAGGGCCTTTTATTAGGAACAACTGGTAAAAGTTTTAGCTTTCGATTGCTGCTATTTTGTCACCTAAAATACTAAGAAGAGATTCAGACGTAGTTATTGCTTTTGCGTGATAAATGTCTACGTAAATAAAGATAAATTTCTTTGCGTAAAACGTCTATTTATATATTTCAAAACTTCACTTTAGTAACAACATAAATTTTACCATTATATATTATTATAATTGAATTTGCAAAACAAAACCTATATTATCACAATATGCTGTAATTAATAAATAAAGATATGTAGTAAAATCTGATGATTACGTCAAAACGATAAAGTTTGAGTGTGAGGCCCCTGTATTTAACCGAATACGGATTATCCGGGCTATTGTTTAGGCACCATTAAGCATGGTGTTAACCCCCATTGTCCTTACAATGTACCCCCTTATCTATATGCCCCTTGATGTACTAAAGTGTGTATAATAATGAGAGTTGATAAAACTGGAATTTTTGAAATTTGTATTCCCGATGTTTGTTTATGTTCTTTTAGTTACTAAGGAATAAGGGCAAGAAGAAGAAGAAGAAGAGTTACTCGATAAACATTAGAGCCCCATAAATATGTTTTGCCCCCGTTATGAAAGTGATGTGAAATGTTATGAAATACTTATTAATCGCTTGGAATCCTTGGTTTGTGTAGCAGAGTGTGTTTTTTGAAGTCAGAATTGATCCAATATTTTTGGGTCCTATCTAACCCTACCTTTTAAATAATAATTACCGACATAATTTAGAATGATATCAAAATATGTAAAATGGTATTATTATACGGAATATCACAACAAACAACACATTCCTCTTTTTGGCCAAATCGGGTAAAAACGACAGAAAACCACAATTCATTTGCCGAGGCGTTGTGCCAATATCAATAAAACGCTGCCCTTGAACTGTGAAGTACATAACTTTCTTAATATAAACATCGAATTCAATAACGTTATTGTAATATTTCTTCAAAACATTATATCATTCACTGAAAGAAAGCAATCAAGCGTTAAGTACATATAAACAAAATGATATTAACATTCAAGAGGTGTTCGAATTGTTGGAATTACGACCTTCTATGCAATAACTAAGGTCGTAATCAAGTATGCAAGACTTAGTGCGAGTTGGGGCATCGACTTTCATAATGATGAACCTGGTTTTCAGAAGTAGAGCATATATATTTGTGCTATGATCTGGGAGATTTGCATATTCTTGCAGCAGTTTTTAATTAGTTTTCTGAATTTTCTTTTGACACGTAGGCTGACGCGTAGGATTTTGTTTTCTATCTAAAATAAGTACCCCAGATCATGTTTTTCTTAGTACGAAATTAAAAGCCGCGTTGGTGTTATTCATGTTTAATTTTCTGACGAATAAAGTTAGGTATGTTTTTCTATATAGAAACGTTTGAATATACACGCCCCGTGTTGGTACCCAAAGATAATAATCATTTAGTCTAGTCTAAGACACATAGAAAATTATAGCGCTTTAAGTAATTCCCTGTCTTCTGTCTTCTATCACTCTTATGCATATTATAATGGCGAAAAAATGTGAGTATGTTTGTTAGTTTTTCTGCCAATACAGTACCTACAGCTTACGCATCAGAAAATACACGTAAGCTAGTCTTTATCCGGGTTCAGGAAAAAGATTTCTCAGATCGCGGGTGAAACCACGGGGCACATCCAGTTAAAGATAAAAGAAGCGCTTAGGATAACAAAAACATACCTAAATAATGAAAAAAGAAAATTACCTAGACATAACGCTCATTCAAGTTTCATACAGGGTGTTTTAATATAGCCGCCGTATATTTATAGGTCCTATAAATTTCAGACACTTAACACACTTTCCCTGCCTGAGCCATGTATTTCAGAAAATTCTTCGAAGGTCATAAAAATGTTTAGCTAGGTACTAAAATATGCTTTTAATAATGGTCCTTAGGTTTGGCTATTAATCCTGGTCTTTTGGAACCGAATGAAAAAAGTACAAGTAATCATCTCGATTTATCGTAATATATGCCTTGGGTACATTTATTTAACTGTAGAAAGGATTTAACAATAGGAAGGATTTTAATAGAATTGTAATCAAATTGGACTTTTCAAAATGGTTACGTTATGATGTTAGTGGAATTATCTTTTTGTTAAATTGGATAAAATATGAAATCTGCGATATTATAACTCCATAGCATCTACCGGCTGCTTCAGCCGCACTCCGTGATTACTACTCCGGGCACCCGGATTAAAGTATAATTTTCCTTGATAGATGAACTATCTTCAAAGATTTTTCAATAAATTTGGTTTAGCGACTCCTGAGATGAGCACGTTCAAACAAACGAACTCTTCAGCTTTGTAGTATAGTATAAATTGTGACACAATTTCTTATCAAGAATTACCCGTATCACCTTTCAGATTTTCTCAGAATTCAAGATATCTCAAAACAAGACAGTAAATGAACATTTCATCAAAACTCTGATTCTCAGAATCGGTCTTCCCAGAATTGTTCCTACACGGGACGGGATAATTTATTTATAAAATTAATATAAAACAGTATATGTTTATGAGAAAAGTTAAATATACTCACACGTATTTGATGTTATAAGGTGAATTCAAATATATTATGTAGCAGGTACATTAAAATAAACACGTGTAAACTTTTCATTGGTTAAAACATCGTGAATGTCAATGTCTATTTTGGGAAATATTTGGGAGTATAATTTGATCATGATTCGTATTTCATAATCAATTCACTGTGGCGTCCCATCGCATTCTGACAGTATGGGAATAGAGAGTGTACCTCATCATCTGCCTAGCCTTTTCCCAATTACGTTAGGGTCGGCTTCCAGTCTAACTGGATGCAGCTGAGAACCAGTGTTTTACATGGAGCGACTGCCTGTCTGACCTCCACAACCCACCACAACCCGGACAACCTCGCACCCTTGGTAAACTGGTTGTCAGACTTTCTGGCTTCTGACTACCGTAATGACTGCCAAAGATGTTCAAATGACAGCCGGGATCCACCAGTTTATAGTGCCTTCCGAAACACGGAGAACTCGTTATGATGGTCACCCATCCACGGACCGACCGCGCCAAGCGTTGCTTAATCTTATGATCGATCGATCCGCGCGGCTTTGACTTAGCCACGAGCTCTTCAATAGAGAGTGTACCTGTGTCTGGTCAAATACTTGTGCTCTGTAATGACTAATTTCTTTAGAAACAACAGCTAGCGTGGCCGACAATCGCCATTTTTAGGGTTCCATACCCAAAGGGTAAAACAGGTCCCAATTACTAAACCTCCGCTGTTCTATCTATCTGTCTGTCTCCAGGCTGTATCTCATAAACCGTGATAGCCAGAAAGCTGAAATTTTCACAAATGATGTATTGTATTATAACAAAAACTACAAAAAATAAAAATATTAAGGCTCCCCATACAATAAACGTGTGAAACCGCCAATTGTAACTTTGTTATTCATATATTAGTTATTTTAATTAATCTGTGAAGGATTACCATATAATATTAAATATATTTACAAACTTAAATTACTAAATAAAAATTATAATATACCAACCAACTTAAATAAAATTAATATTACGTATCAAAAAACTCATCCGCATCGCTGTCAGCGGGAATCGTGCCCAAAAGGCTGGCCGCATTGCCACGCTAAATGGCAATGCTAATTCTTTGACCGAAGTATAGGCCAGCCCTTTGGTCACGAGTAGACTCCACTAAACGCTTGCAAATATCTCGGAATATTTGAAACAAAGTTATTTTTTGTCACCGAGAAATATTTGGCTAGTTGTAGGTAATAGATACGTTCATTTTTCATACGAGTAGACAATGGTAAAATTGGTCGGTTTTTTTATTAGGGTTCCGTAGCCGAATGGCAAAAAACGGAACCCTTATAGATTCGTCATGTCTGTCTGTCTGTCTGTCCGTATGTCACAGCCACTTTATTCCGAAACTATTAAGACTACACAATTCAAACTCGGTAAGTAGATGTATTACATTAACCGCTTTACGATTCTTATGCAAAAATAAAAAAATAATAATATTAGAGGGGGGCTCCCCATACATGGAACTGAAACTAAAATTTTTTTTTTTCATCTAACCTATACTTGTGGGGTATCTATAGATAGGTCTTTAAAAATGAGATTGAGGTTTCTAAAACCATTTTTTCTCAAAGTCAATCATTTCAGAGTAAGACACTTTCAAAGTGCTGAAAATTGTGTCCCCCCCCTGTAATTTCTAAACTATTAAAGTGAAAAATCTAAAAAAAATATATGTGGTAGATCTTAATAAAAACTATTAACCAAAATTGGTTTGAACGAAATACAGTCAGTAGTTTTTGAGATATAGCACTTTTTCAGTAACCGCAAATTACAATTTTGTTATTCATATATTTGTATGAAAAACAAAGTTATTTTTTGTTGTCGAGAAATGTTCGTGTTTCGGCTAATTGTAGGTAATAGGTGCGTTTATTTTTCATAGACAATGGAACGGAACCCTTCGTGCGCGAGTCCGACTCGCACTTGGCCGGTTTTTTATTATATGACCTTATTCAAAATATAATCCTCATTTTCTACGAAAATACACATAAGTAATTATTTATGTTCTCCTTATATTGCGAGTATACATGACTTCCAAAAGCCAGTAACACCTTAAGTAAGCTGCATTCAGTTTGGGACTGGGACCGAACATTCCACAAATACTGAGAACTCCAAACAAACTGTTTACTTCGAAAGTAAACGTATGTTCCGTACGAAATGGATTTCGCTTTGAATAACTATGTTGTTGTTTGGGTTTGTTTATGATTTAGGAAGTAGAGACAAGGGTGAATACGAATATAACAAAAATCGGCGAAAGATTTGATGGCTCACAAAAGGTTACCTACTTAATAACCATTTCGAGGTCATTGTAGAATTATTTTCTACAATGACCTCGAAATGGTTATTAAAAGGGTTTATTAAAATTATATACTTACTAGCTTCTGCCCGCGACTTCGTACGCGGATCCTGTTTTTTTTTATATAATCATATTTTCTCATCGTATAAACCTTCCCTCGATCTGTACAAACATTTTAAGACCAAAATAAGCCCGATCGGTCCAGCCGTTCTTGAGTTATGCGCTTACCAACACATTTAGCGATTCATTTTTATATATAAGATTTGGAGTATAAAGTTATGACTAATAACCACGTTGGAAAATAATATTACATTGAGTTGTTCAATACATTTACTTCATAAAGGGTCCATTTTTTAACAATCTCAGCCAATTTACTATCTCAAAAATAAATTACATTATTAAATTATATATTTTGACTAGCAGCTATCTTAAAGTAAGAAAATAAGCTGTACATTAAATAATTCAATTTTGTTGACTGTTCACCTATGCTGGATTTCTATAAACTATATCTATCCATTGAATTTTGATATAAACTCCATATAAATAACGTCAAATTTCAATCTCTCAATTTCAAAACTATGGATAGATTGCATAAAGAAATTGGTCAATAGTTATATATCAGTCACCTGAAAACCATTCACATCATTACTCTGCCATTACAAATGATACATTGTATACCATTATAGAAAGCGCACATTATGGTAATATGTCTGCAGGATCATCTATTGTGAGATGGTCCATGTTCATAATACATTTCAGGGCCGATATTGATGGATGCAGTATAATACAATTTACATTTTGCCTGCAGTCGTGGGCTTAGAATTAGAAAGATTGATGATTGGATGTAGGTATCTTGTACAATACGGGTTCATTATTGCACTAGCAACTTGCCAACGTTTCTATTTTAGCCGTATAATAGGTGTTAATGTAACCGGTGGATCCGTTGTGTTCATGCAATGTATTACACTACAAAATTGCGAAGCTTTGAAAGTTGTTAGTACATTAATGATCGTGACTGTACATGTAGGCGTGGGTTCAATTCCTTCATCATTAACGTTTACGTTCAAACGACAGCAGGTCAGCCTACCCGAATCTGATAAGTTTGAAAATCTATTGAAGAAATTTGACAGATTGAGGTAGGTCGACGTGCTGGCGTCTATACATACACATTACACGTTTAGGAATGACATTTATCTTCATACACTGAGTCAAGCTTCGAAATATTTGAACACTCTAACTAAATGGCAATGATCGATAGATATAATAGGCTCAGTGCACCTGCAGTTCAAAATGAAAAAAAAAAAAAACATCCAAATGAACTTATTGACGTGCTTAAGAAAATATATATTTTCAAGCGCTCTTTTATTATCAAGAAAATAGCGCACCTTATTTTGTTGTTACGTTTTCCAGTTTTTCCATTTTCTTTCAAAAGGGTGTTACATAATTTTTCACAAAGATATACAGCATGCTCCTCGCGTGATGAATTTATTTTCTCTTGGCATCTAAACAGCTGAATGCATTTTGATGAAACGAGAATATGTGCTTAGATTTCACAAGTGCGCTTGACTGGGATAAATTGTTCTAGAAACATTGTTGAAAACTAAATTGTAGGGTTTTATATTATTTATTTTGGAGCATAAAAGTAAGGGACTAGGTATCTTTCTTAGCTGAACTAATTCTGGTTCAATGTTAAAATATTTTGATGTCCCTAAAGTAATATGGGTCCATATAGGAATTGTAAGTATACATTTTTCATAAATATTTGTTACTTGCAAATAAAATTGATAAAAAAATGCATTTTACAACGAACACAAAATGTTTACTTTATGTACAGCAGTCAGTACACATTTTAAAAGCATATAAATATAAAACACATTACTAAATGATATATTTTCCACCGGGGACTCTGTTTACAGTAGTAAATAATACTCCACGTTATTCATTGGATCATAACAGCTACATTAAGAGTTAATCTGCATTGAGTTAATGTTATTAAAATTTTAATTATAGCATGCTAATAATAAAGTCTCATTGCTGAATACGAATGTTTATTTATGCTGATACTGTTTGATTTGTGGGTTAAAATTTAAATTGAGTTTTATTGGTCTCCTCGAAATGAAGATGGAAAAATTATTGTGGAACTCTGCAGTTCTGAAGTCAGCTGTATATTTCAGTTTTATTCATAACTAGCTTCTGCCAGCGGCTTCGCCTGCGCAAAACTTAAGATCCTGTTTTTTTTCGTTCCCGTAAGAATTCGGGAATTCCTTTCTTAGCGGATTCCTACGTCATAACGTCTACCTGCATGCCAAATTTCAGCCCGATCCCTCTAGCGGTTTGGGCTGTGCGTTGATAGATCACTATGTCAGTCAGTCAGTCACCTTTGAGTTTTGTATATTTAGATATTATTTGGCTGTTTCGCAGTCACCAATATCCTCGACAAGATAATTCAACGAGAGGTGTACGTAGTTGGATGGTGGTTTCAAATATAATATTGCAGAAGTAAGTTCATGATCAAGACTTTCGGGTACAGCAGTTGAAAACGAACAACTTATCTATGACACATCATTGTAGGTTCATTTTCATAAGAAACGCCAACTGAACCTGTAACAAAAACAAAAAAGAATCGATAATGTTCACATTTCACGATACATTACATTGGATTCGAAAAATATAGCTTTAAAAAATGCATAGAAGATACCACATTTCACCCCTAACCTGTATTGATATTCCACGTCTGACAAATAACCGCTTAACTTTAGCAATGCTGAAGCGTTGCGGGCGCGATAAAATCTTTTATTTATGTGTGCAGTGAACACCTATCCTCTCACTTTGATACCTAAGGCTGGTCTCACATGGGCAGCTTGAAGCAGACAAGATTGACTGCTGTGAATGCATAATGAATTTGAGTCTTCTATTCACACGTATACGAGTTGCTTGAGAACCGGTTGTGCCGCAACTCTTCGGGGATCGAAGCCAAGACTAAGTTCATAGCAGTAGCGTTTGGTATAGTTGAGTATGGTCTAAGAGTACTTTTTACAAAGTTGTTTATTTATAGAATTTTTTGTTTTTTTCTTTTTATTTTACGTAGTTAGTTCATTGGCTGCAGTCGTGTTTTTCTTGCACTTCTGAGGATATTATCGTATTCAGCAATAGGAATATACTTACAGCACATGACTTGCCTCCAGGTAGATAGATTTTGGAGGTTGAGAAGTTTTTCGCTTGATTGGTCCATCTGGTTGGTGAACAAGCCTGTACTCTTTTGCCTTCTTTGCTACATTTTCATTGTGACCAATCTAGCCAATGAAATCAACTGATTCTACGTCATCAATGGCTATAGACGTAATAATCAATAGTTTTCTCTGTTTTTTCATCACTGGCTTTTCATTTGAAGGTTCCCGTGTGAAGTCGCCCTTCCCTTTCCTTGCTATTTTTCTCAGCGTTACAGAGTAAATATCGGTACAGTTTAACTTGTCGAGGGGGGAAATTGGCCGTGTTTAAGTTTTCTATTTTACTATGTATACATTGGAGTTTTGTGGTAGTACTTTAGAGGAATCTATCTATTTTTTATGGTTACTCATATGGTATTATTTTTGAGTCTTAATGTGAGGAGTATTTGGTATAAAAATTGCATTGATCTCCACATGTTAGTATGGTGAGAGGGTCATTCAACAAAAGCCCTGTGCTAGAGATGACGATTATATATAAACGCAGTCGAATTGAGAACCTTCTTCCTTTTTGAAGTCAGTGAAAAATGAAGGGGCAAAAATATCCAGAACGAGAAAGATTGCGCCACTTACTGAATCACCCTTCCTCGCCCTTATGTCAGACATTCGCTTTAGAACTCCAGAAATTCAATATGATTTAAAATTCAAAGTATTCAAAAGTATAAAGTTATGGAACGTCACAGCTAGTTCAAAACGATCTTATTTCAAACGAAGAAAGATTCAAATGAAGCTCAAAGTGGAACTTGAAGTGCGATAGATTTTCAAAAGCAGTTTGGAAACTTTCCCAACCACATATGCTGAATTGACTTTAAGAGATCTGTTTAACAAGTTATATTTCCAACTAGATTCATATTTGAGACAAGGAACTTTTGTAGTTTACATAGATACTGTCTTTTGATAAGGTTTCTTAAAGAGTTTCAATTTTATGGGGTACTTCGGCCTGTGTAATACTGATAATATTAAACAGTTATTGAGAGAACTGCTGCTTATTTTTCTGCTGTAAGGAAAATCTTGTTTTCAAGCGTGGATATCGCGAGCGCTGTAATCCTTACTCATAATAACTATAAATGCAATAGTGAGTTTGTTTATAAGGCATTCACGCTCAAAATTGACACAGAAATAGAAGGTACTTTTTATCTAGGTGGGATGAAATTTCTTTGTCACTTTTTTATTAGACACAAACATTTTATGTTCTCCAAATAAATAAAATATCCCACAAAACTATTTAAAACTATCAAAACACATCGTAACTCAAACAGCGAAAACAAAAACTAACCCGGTAACAGTACAAGTAGAAGGAACAAGTACGCAACATAAAGTTTGAAGGCTCTATCTCTGAAATCGTTGACAACATTCCGATTCGTTTTGAGAACAATGCGATTTTAGGAGTATTCTCGAAGCTTGTTTATTTGCTTTTGTGATAGACTTTCGACAAACTGTCGATAGGAAAAGAATGTTGTGGATAGACTGGAGTTGGTTCAGTTTTATTTTTTTTCTGTTATTTTTATTTCACTGTTTGTTTTCGAGTGTGGGCGTTTGACATTTGTTATGGGTCTTGGAACCATTGTGTTATCTGTTTAAGTGTTTTGGTATCTATATTCATGTTATAGAGCTAAAGAGTTTGTTTGTTTGAACGCGCTAATCTTAGGAACTACTTGACCAAAGGAAAAAATTTGCATGGCCATTTAGCATTTTGGGTACAATCTGAGCTGATAGCGATGCAGATGAGTTTTTGATGTGTAGTTTTAATTTACCTTAACTACCTGGGTACCCAATATTTAAATCGGCTCAGTAGTTTCGGCATGTAAGCCTGATAGACTGACAGACGGAGTTACTTTTGGATTGATAATTTGATAAGGATTATGGAACCAATTTTTAATTCATCTTTTATTTTCAACTAATGGCGTTTTCACACCAAAGTATTTTCCGCTGCGCTGTTGTATCGGCGGCACGTATCCATCTTCTATTACATCTTATACCTTCACTAATGACACGCTTTACGAATAACATGAATTGATTGAGTAGATAATGCATCAGTAACACGTATTAGCATACAAGTAATCGAATTGCATCGCTACTAATCGCAGTGTCTGTAATCGCTTGATATTGATCTGTTTAGTTTAATAGTATAATTAAATATTTACTATAGTGAATTTCTCTCTCTAGAGTAATATTAACATTCAAAATGATATAATGATAGGAAGCATAGCTTTAAAGTATAGTTATGTCTCCTTCCAATTTCATCACTATCGATTAAGCCGTTTCAGTGGAAAAGTGTTACAAATTTACTTTCGCATTTAAAATTTTACTAGCTTCTGCCAGCGGTTTCACCCGCGTCCCGTGGAAACTACTCGGCGCAACCGGATAAAAAAGTAACCTATTGTCTTTCTCGATAAATGGGCTATCTAACACTGAAAGAATTTTTCAAATCAGACCAGTATTTCCTGAGATTAGCGCGTTCAAATAAACAAACAAACTCTTTAGCTTTATAATATTAGTATAGATTAGCTTCCATCAGTTGCTTCGACTTTCCGCACTCGGATAAAATGTAGTCTTCCTCGATAAATGGGCGATCTATCACTGAAATAATTTTCAAATTGGTTCAATATTTCTGGAGACTGTCACGTTAAAACAAACAAAACCACTTTTCAGTAAGCAGAGAATATTAGCCAGGAAAGTAGTATAATATACCCTGAGCTTCGAGCACCGTACATCAAATTCTGGATTCCTCAAACGTAGTCCTAACACTCGCATCTGCAGTGACTTCTCTAATATATTCAGGGAGTATCATCCTTCATAAATGAGTGGGTACTGTCTGAATACCACCTTGAGAGCCTCCAGAGCTACGCACGAGATTCCATACAATATTCAGGTACCATATGCCTTAAGTTCCACGTATCTTGTTCTGTGTTGGTTGGTACTGAGAAAGTTTATTAACATAATAAATTATAGTCGTGTATTTAGAATGATGTTTGTTTATTTCATATGGTTTCGTGGCCCTAATAAAATTACATTAGACCTGGATTTTAGAGCTATCAGACAAATTTATTGGGGCACTTGGTCGCTCCAGTGGGATGTAGAAATCAGTTGATAAAATGAATAGTAAAATAATATACAGCTAGAATTTCTAATTTGGGAGCATTATCACAATAATCAATCACCGATGTTTTGTCCAATTCTAAATTAATTAACTAAAACAATTATTTATAATCATAACAAAGTAATCATAAAATAACTATTCGAGGAATTCTATATATGTAAATCTGTTATTTTCAGTATTAAAATCTGTCATGCAACAACATAACTTCTTAATTTGAACTACCTCTTCACTTCTTGTAGTCGCCTGGTACTTCTCAGAACTTCTTCGCATTGCATTGGCTATAAGTAATTTCTACTGGAATTAATCTTTGTCACTGAATAGCAATTTCAGATTTAATAGGATTGCGGTTTCAGTTCCTGAAAATATGCTCTGAAAATGAGTATTTCGATTGGAGTCTTGCATATCGAAATATGTTCACGTAGCTTCAAAAACCTATATTCAAGTTTGATGTTTCACAAAGCAGCTAATACTGAAAAACTCTCGATACACTAATTTTAACATCGTCATCATCAGTCGAAACTTACTCGAACGCTTTTGGAAATATACCCAAATTCTTATTACATTGCTCACGTCCAAAATGCAAGTAATACCTTCAACTATATCTCATAATATTTATTTACCCAGACATTTATACAGTAAACACAGTTGTAGGCTAATTTATAACTAGATACTAACACAAGAAAATAGGTTACACAAAATGATCCTTCTTCGGTGTATACTAAGCACCTTATTTTGCAAGTTTCGTAACACCGACATCACCGATGAATAAAAATAGTCTTAACTTGATCCAAGTTAGGCAACGAGCTCAACTTTAACTTAAGAATACAATATTTCCCCACCAACTTTATTTGCGGTAGCTACCCAAAATGAACAAGTTTTACACGAACAGTCTGCGAAGGCAATAAACTTTTCGAATTTGGAAATTAAATCCGAAATCTGGCTACAAAGACTTTGGCCACCTGAATATCCAAGAAGGTTTCAATCATAAAAACTTATTGCCAAGCCGTTCTTGTAATTTTGATTAAAAATTGCGCCCGTTCAATTGTATTCGTCAGCAATCAGAATAAAATCCGCTGTGAACATTAAATTTATAAATGATTCAGTAAAACAATGAGAATTTGTCTACGCGAATGAAAATTCGGGTACGCGACGAGTGACACCATTGCAGTTATTAAATCATTAAATATTCAACTGGTAATTTTCTGCTTTGTTGTGTATTCATGATTAAAGATTAATGTGTTATTAATGAAAGTGTGAACGTTCGTTTGGATTGCATTTTTTTATAGCCGTTTCTTAATGGCAGCGAGAATTCTTTAAAATTAATATTTTTTTCCATTTAATTGTGAACATTTCTGCTATTTCATACGTATAAAAATTATACATTACACAAGAGTAAAAAAAATATAATTGTGTATAATTTCATTAATACCTAGTACCATCCTACGCTCAAAAACCCAAAACTATATTTTGGCTCAACACACCAACTTTTAGGGATCATCCGATATCTACAAACAGAATTCCTTTAATTCTCAGTACAGAAAACCGACACGGTCCAAATTGAGTTTGTGGAACAGAACAGGTGAAAACTTGTACAAAACGAAGGTAGTACAGACGACAGCAGGTCAACGTATACGAATCTGTCAAATTTTACCAATCAAATATTAACCTACCCGCTGTTGTGATAAGGTTGAAAATCCATTGCAGAAATTTGACAGATTGTGGTAACAGATGGTGGTTGTCTGCACATCGATGTACAGATAGCATTTCTGTCTTAAAAGTAAATAACTTAAAATCCTGGCACTTTTCCCGGACGAGAAAAGTTGTCGAGGTGTTTGAAGTAAACTAATTAATGTGTTTTTATTTTATTTCTGTGTTTTTTGTGCGCTTCGGAAAGTGCAAATCGTGTTAGCATCGAGCGCACTGTGCTTTGTGCAATTTACTTCGTCGCCACCTGCTCAAAACGTGGGTTTTGTTTTATTTTTGTGGCTAAAACTGCTTTGGGTGCAGTTAGAGTTTAATTTGGTATGTTGCGTTTACTTTTTTTTTGTCCTAAAAATACTTATAAATATTTTTTTTGTGTCATACATGGAGAGTTTCAAAAACTAGAGTGAATACTGATTTGTATAACCATATTATGTTGCTTCATCCGAATTTAATTGTGGTTTCTATATGCCACTTCATATAAAACAGGAATAATGATGTTACCCTAACATCAAATTTTCCTTACATTACACTAGCGCAAATAACCGAATAGAAACGTATTCCATTTTCACTACAATATTATGTACATACAGAAACGGAATTCAACGTATAATAGAACAACGGATCATAGAAATAGGAAAATTTCATATTATAATGTGAATGTATTGCTATACAGGGAGCTACTTACTTTTGGTATATCGAAGTATAAGAAGCAACTCTTGAACATTATATCGAATTCGAAATATGGTAAAATGTTGTATTCGATATATTTTAAATTCCTTCAATGTTGAAGGATTTTTAGTAGATCGAAATGAAATTGAAGGATGTTCTATTACGTGGCTTGTGGAAGAAAGTTTGTAGGCAAAATCGTCCTATAAATAAATAATTAAATGAAATTCTACGGTAAATTCAATCAAGTGTTTAATGACTAGTTTGTAAAAAATAAAAATTGAAAATGTATGAAATATTGTGTAAAAAGTTCGGTAAAAGGACTTGCATTGAGTGAGTTTATTGGACCTGGATTTTGCTCATGATTCAATTATCTAGTCTATCTTCGTCTCCAGAGAATGACTTATCATCTTACCAAATTTCATCTCAATCCGTTCAACCGTTTTAGCGTAAAAGTGAAGCAAACGAACAAAGTAAACTTCGCATTTATAATAGTAATAAGCATTGTAATAAAACAAAGCAATAATTCCGGAGACTTTATTACTGGCATCTTTCTAGTAGAAAACACGAAGTAATAGATTGCAGCTTCAAGGCTTGTCTTTTTAACGATTGCGTCCCGAAGGAACATGCCTTCCGAGAAGTTTTTACTTGAAAAATGTAAGTAAATGTCTGTTGCTGAGATATTCAGTCGCTTTTGAATAAACATTTTTTTTTTCTTTGAAATTAATGACCACGATTACTACATGGTTTCAAATTTTTAAAATTCTTACTAATCAAAATTTTTGACGACCTCGTTGGCGCAATGGTTACCATGCCGAACTGCCGAACTGATGGTCCCGGGTTCGATTCCCGGAACGGTCAACATTTGTGTGATGAACATGTTGGTTGGCTGTGGTCTGGGTGTTACGATATGTATCTATTTATAAAAATATATACATAATTATATGTAGTTTATCAGTTGTGTTAGCACCCATAACACAAGCTCATTAATAGCTTACCATGGGGCTAACCGACCGTGTTTGAAAAGGTGTCCCGATATGTCCCGATATAAAATAAGACACTTTTTCCCTATTCTTATCATTTATATTAAATTGTGTTAAGGCATAGGTAATAAGTGTTTTGATATATATAAATATTTGAATAATAAATCTTCTACTGCGTAGAAAATCCATGATCAGATTTTTCATCAAAAATCCAAAAACCGATCAAACAGCATAAATATAATCAAAACACCATTGCTTACAGTCAACACCATCAAACGTAATTTAACCCTACAAATCGATTTCCCACAAACGGTACCCCTCGCCTGTCAAGATAAGCGTAAAATAGACGCCTGTCTGTCGCCAATAACATCACACCATATTGGGGCCGCTGAAGGATTTATTGAGCAACTAGTAGTGACACATGGTTTCGCTCGTGTTTTGCAAACACCTGGGCTGAGGAACCTAACATTACACTAATATTGTAAAGGCGAAAGTTTGTGTGTGTGTATGTTTGTTAGTTCTTCACGCGAAAACGGCTGAATGGATTTTGATGAAATTTAGCAGCCAAATAGCCTATAAATTAAAATAATATAATTAATATTTAGGCTAGTTTTTGTTCGGGTGAGGGATGTATTTCCCCCAGAAAGCGGTTTAAAAGTTAATATATTTTATATATAAAAATGCTTTTTTGTTACTTTTATTGAATTTTACGCTTAATTGACTACACTAATTGAGATTTTTATACGAGTCGAAACGTCGAATTAACAGTGTAGATTCTCCAAAAGGTCGTTGTCAATTTTGTGACTTTTGTAGCGTGTGTTGCAATTTTCTTTTATGAAACTTTTTGAAATCAGCTGTTTCGGCTTTTAGACACATAAGCATTGTTTCAAAATATATTTTTTATTATTTAAGTTTGTTACGAACATTGGCCCCGATATATCTGAAAAGTTGAGAAATAGTAATAAAAAGCGCTTTTCATTTGATGAAAGATAATAACATGTTATTGGGTGTTCAGACGGCTGAAAACTTATCTAGAAGTTAAAAACTTTTTAGTTTATTGAAATGAGTAATATTACAACAGCCAATGGGCAGTTAAATTATATAAAAAAATAATAANAAAGTATCTTGTATTTGACTGAAAGGTCAAACTGCTAGCAAAAACTTTTTTCTATGTACTTAAATAATCATGTGCTTGCATTTTGCGTCTGTTATAGAAAGTTGGTTATTATGACTACACCTTGAATATAATAAGTTTTGGAAGAGTAAATTTTTTTTTTCACTGTCGTAAAATTATTTTTAACCTCCTGGATGCCCGCGTCATACCTATATTACATAAAGAATTTAAATTTCGTTCTAAAGTTATCTGTGAATGTTTTTTGAAACTACTCATTTTATGATACTTGTGTAACCTTAATAAAACAGCAACACTACACCAAACGTCATTTTGAGCTTGACAGACACGTCAACTACCTTATTTTTTGAAGCGCGGCGAGGAAGATAACACGTCGTTCAGATGCTCGCGGTAGGTAATCCGAAAATCATTATTGAATCAACTTATTTGTCACAATATCTATTGTTGTTTTGTACTAATAATATACCAACGGAACCAATTAATAGATTATTTCTTCAAATAGTCAATTATTATGGGCATTGAGATCAGAAACTTTTTAATGTCATACTGGTATTACAATGGTTCTCAAAATGAAAATTTTCTCATTGTTTATGTCGTATATATATGACATAGGTTCCCTCTTTCTACAGCCTTACGTGATAAAGAACTTTTATTGTGACTCGAAGAATCGGACAAAGATCTCACTGATGCTGATCAGAATGAGGACACTCTTACTCCAAGAC
>NWSH02000008.1:3742021-3753827 GCA_002382865.2 Heliothis virescens
AGTATTATTTCGTGTTTTCCACAATGTCTCGACCATCCGCCTACGAATCCCCGACATATATATATATTTTTTGTACCCGTCTAAGATAAAACCATGTGGAACAACTAATTATTTAGGTATATCGCCCATCCTATTACAAGATTACTTTATAAATACTAATGCTTAAAATAAGCCTATCAAGAATGTTAAACACTACACTTAACTTAAAGGCCATTAAACAAAATTACATACACCACCTCTATTTAAATTAAGTGAACTATTCAAACTATACGCTAAAGAAAACTAACAGTGTTCATCCTACACTATAAGTTCTTTAACCGCAGACAACCTTCTCGAAAGTTCTCCTGTAAACTTCTCGTGTGGCCAGCAAAGTGACCTTTGTAGACGATGTTTAAGTGTTCAGCCAATTACGATGACAGAATAGCTCCCTTCTAAAAGAAATTTTTAAATGCCTCTGTGGTCATTGTGTACTTTTTAATTATTTCTAACAGTATATTTGCTGTCTTTGTAAAAATGTATCGTGGTGTGGATGACATAATGTCGATTAAATCTGGCAAGTGAACAACATTTTCGATGATAATGACAATAATTTTCAGATATATTTTCAGAGTGCTTTGGATACCATTAATTATATGAGAAGGAAAACTGTAAAAGAAAAACTATAACGTAAACAAAATTGAAGTATTAAACCGTCTGGATATGAGAATAATAGCTGATAGTTTTCTAGAAGTCAGTGGAACAAATAAGAGCTAATGATAATGGTAATCGTTTATAGTAATGTGTCCTATACCGAATTTTGGTCAATAAGGCTAGTCTAGTATAGAAATTACACGATAACCTATATCTCAAAATACAAACCAGGTAACTGAATTATTATTGTTAAATACAATGAAGGTAATGAGAATGGTTAGCGAAATGACAGGACATATTCAAGAGCAATAATTCTGTTTTTATTTCTATTAGAAATTATAAAATACATTATAGTTAGTCACCGTCATAATCCTGCGCTTTTCCTATTTTTTTAATTGAAATTGACGCAACATGCGTTTTTCTTTTATATCCTATAATCCTTACTCTCTGATATAACACAATTAAAATTATTTCAGACAATATTATCCATTCTTTCACATAGTCTTCAACCCAAATTTTCAAGAAAATAATCACAAACTGAACGCAGTGAACGCTTACATAATTTACACACAAACTTTAAGCAGAATATGACTAATGGGACAATAACACTAGAGCCTGATACAATAATAAATTACGTTAGGGTCGTCCTTAATCTCATAGTTTATGACGTAGATAATTTTGGCTGTGGTTGTCAAATAAGCTGTGGTATACAGTCGCTGGTGATCAATTTGTAACATTTGTTTATTTATTTCTTTTGGATATCTTCCAGGTCCGGAGAAGATTAGTTTTACATGGTTCCTGCACAATTTTGTCCTCTTGAAGATTCATTCAAGTACCAAAAATTTAGGTAATAGAGATAGATACTTCTTTAATCGATCCGAATAGAAATTTTAATGTTGAGTAAGCGAGATATTAAAATATTCTAAAAAAGATCATAAAAAGGGTCACTCAAGTTTCCACTTTTCTAAAGGGTCGTCACAAAAAGCGGTGAAGCGCAAATTGAATTTTCACATTAAAGTTTCGGAGGGCACGTTAAATTAGTGAGTCCCGGCTGTCATTTGAACATCTTTGGTAGTCGTTAATGGTAGTCAAAAAGGAGTATCGGGTGGCCCGAGTAACTATGTAGGTTGACGCGGTCAGATAGGCAGTCGCTTCTAGCAAAACAGTAGTTAGATTATAAGCCGACTCAGTTGAGAAAAGACTAGTCAGATGATGATTCATGTTTTCATACTTTCAATAGCATAAGGTAAACACAATAGTAGTTTAACCTGTACGCAATAAAAGTGAAATAATAATTACTCTTACCCTATTTCTCCCTAATAGAATCAGGGTCAGTACCGTTAATCCCCTGATGTACCCTATCATAAATTACCCCTAGTTCTTAACCCTGGTCAGTGGAGGCTTAGCGAAACTATCCCTACTCAATACGGATCGACATGCAAATAAGCTGTAACAGTTATCATAGCAGTAACAATTAGAGAAAGGTTTCAAATGCTATGCGTATAACGAGATACGTTTATTGTGTTAAGGTTATCGGAATGTATTTAATGGTAATGTGTTCAGTAGGAAATTGGGATAATTATTATTGAAAACGCGATACTGTGCGTTCGATATCTTAACAAGGCACTTAAAAATTTCTACGGTTATAGTCAATTATTGTTTTTTTAAGAAGACAGGTTAATAACCATATCGTTCTCAAGAGTATCCCATCAAACTATAATATGATGGATTTATTTAGTATGCCTCACATTATGAAAGCTCAGATACTTTAAAACTATGAAGAAAATAAAACATAAACCAAAATTATAGTGACCCGTCACCTTGTTGCAACTGTTAAGGTTCCGCTGAAATACTTAATCCATTTACCAAATCTTGTTTTTATAACTTAAAAAAATACACTATACACTACATTAAACTGTCATTAATGTAGCTATATGCTATAATTATTGATACACTTTAACGTTTTCTATCATAAAATTATATCATTTATTCAAAATACACCCGGCAATGTTTTCAAAATTAGTTATGTTCTATGGTTGTCTTATTTACGTCCTTTTAAACCCTCGATATAAGAAAAAAAAAACAAAATCATAATACTACTCCCAAAATTCGTACAGAACCTTTCGTTCTTCAAAGAAAATCTGTATTTTTCTTCATATTGTTTCCTCTAAGAGCTGAAGTTCTTAAAGTGATTTACTCCACAGTTATATTGCGTTGAATGCACTTTACCCACTGCACGTTTATTTATCTCCTGAGGGTTAAAGGCATTTTGCCTGGCCTTTAGGAACGCTTGCTCAGGAGTATATTTTAGATCGTAGAGGTAATTTCTTTGAAAGGTACTGAATATACCAGGATTTGTCTTTGAAAATATGCCTAGGCTTTGTAGGAAACTATGAATGCCAGTCTGATTTATATACCTAAGGATAATTTATTAATTATTCATATGGCAAAAGAGCTTGTGTCTAAACACCTACACAGGGCTACCGATAAAAAAAACGAATCGAGAACCAACATTTTTGAGAAATCGGTTAAAACAGGCTGCACTATGTCATGACGAGACTGTGTGTGTGCCTAGGAATTGTGGGCAAAGAACCTGGATGTCATTCGCATGTTTTATGTAGTAGTTACATGTAACAGAAACCAGGATATCTGACAGCCAGACATAGTGAGGGAGTCGTAGTTAATCTTTTCCTTTGGATTATAAAATTAACTTATATTAGCAGACAATAAAAGACACAGCTGTAATTGGTTTTCAATTCAGTGCAATTAATACCCTCATCTGTCAAGTCGGTAACGAGTTAACTGCTCGTAAATATACGGATTTCGGCCATCATTTACGACTGTGAAATACATTTAAACGTATGGGACAGTGTTTTATATGGGAGGAATTTAATTATTTTACTTAATAATCCAAAAAGAAAACAAAATTCAATAAATAAATTGTGTCTAAATAAATATTTGAAAAATAAACATCTGATCCTTTTTTAATTGCCATCTAATTAGTTTCATAATTCATTTTTCAAATGTCTATGAATGCAGTATTATTACTAGCATTCTCGAAAATTCTGAAGAAATAATATNGTCTATTTCACATTTCATACGCTGAAATGCCTTCAACACTTTTTGCCCTTGAAAACCAAAATATCTCTTGCTCAGACTCTCATCCAACCCATCATAGATTATGCCGATGCCTGTTATCTGGATGCCACAGAGGAGCTGTTAAATAAACTTGAGCGCTTGCAAAATCTTTGTATTCGTTTTGTTTTCAATCTCAAAAAGTATGATCATGTTTCACACTTTCGTAAGGAACTCAAGTGGCTCCCAATTCGACTTCGCAGGAACACTCGCATTTTGTGTCTTCTTTTTAACATCCTCTTTAATCCTAAATCTCCTTCTTACCTCCGGGAACGTTTCTCCTTCCTCCGCTCTCCTGATGCGTCCTGCAGGACACATCTCAAATCCATACTCAAAATCCCTCCCCACTCCACTGATTTCTACTCTTATTCCTTCACTGTACATGCTGTACGGCTATGGAATAAGTTACCACCTGATCTGAGGAGCTGCCAAACTGTTGCCTTATTTAAGCGTAAGCTGAAGGAGCACTATATTTCCTCATCGTCATAGATGCTTATTATATTTATTATGTAGGTATTTGTCAATATAGATGTATATATTTAGGATATATTTATATATGTGTATATATATTTAGTTATTTTTATTAGTGAATATATAGGGTGACTGGTAATTAGTGACCGATACTTGAACACGTGATTCTACCCGTGATTACAAACAACTTTCCCAAAGAAACTTTTTTTTTTACTCACTAGTTTAGTCACAATAGCAAAATCACTTCAACCTGCACACGCGTAATGAAAGTGTCACTTTTCACTGTCTCGAAACTGTTTTCGATCCTGGTTTTAAGTTCATCTAAAGTGTTCACTAGCCCACTACGATTGCCCATTGCTTCACCATTGCACCATTTTGAATAATAGCACATCACCATATCGCTGTCCTCACTCGCGGAGTAGTTGTACGGCACAGTGCCGGCGAGTGTCAAAAAAAAACTAATAAATGGCATCCGATGGATTTTATGGCGTGACTGTTATTTTTAAAATGAGTTTTGTAAAATTAATCCTGAAGGAGACGAAAAATAAAAATTTTCGCTTTTCCCTGTTAATTTGCAATGACAGATGAGAATGATTATTAATCTAAAAACGTGACAGATTGTTAGTGGCCAATAGAATACAAAGAGTATTAACACAATTACCGTAATAGCTCATCGGGAGAAGGCGCGACTGCTAATTTACAGTTTCAAACAGCTATTGTGACTAAACTAGTGAGTAAAAGAAAAAAGTTTCTTTGGGAAAGTTGTTTGTAATCATGGGTAGAATCACGTGTTTAAGTATCGGTCACTAATTACCAGTCACCCTGTATATTGGTTACATCTATCTTCTTTTAATTTTCACAGTCTATCTATATCTCTTTTTATTCTAACTCTCCCATAGCGGGCCTGCTGGAAGAGATTTCTTAAGAAATAAGCAGTGCCTTTGTACTTGATTGTTCTATGTTACTTCTTCTCTCATCTTCTGTGTACATAAACTATTAAATAAATAAATATAATGTCAGCAAATATCCTATAAAGATTAATATATTACACTGTAATTGTGAACATGTGCTGCAAACATATTATTACGACAAAACAGATTGAAAAATAAAAAAATCTCCTATAGCAAAAAAGTGATTGCTCAAATCGTCCTTGAATAAAAAGGTGCGTAAATAAAAGAAACACTTCTACCTCCACAACAGATGAATAAAGCCACAAAGAGGGATTATTTCAGAGAGATTCATCCCCTTTTTTCTTTGGAAATTTACCTAGGGTATTAACAAACCCTTCCCTTTCGATTTGGCTAATAGCTCGCGGAATATTCTGGGTGAGATATCTCTTGAAAGAATTTTTGTTTGAATGGTATAAAATTAATGTCTTCATGGTTTTTGTATGTTTTAAAATAAAAAAAAGAGTTTCTTAATATGATATAAATATAATTATTTCGTTTGTGTATGCATCATCACTTTCTATTTTTAAATATATTTTAAGTCCTTATTCCTAACACGTGATAATGATAGAATATAAATTAATTTTGTATGATACGGAAACTTGAAAGTTCTCACAATTTTAGAAAAAATCGCGTCATGTTTACTTGTAAAACGATTCCATAATCAGATTAATTTAATAAAGTTTTATCCCTCAAATTAAAACAAAGTATTTGTCTACAGAAATGAAATTATCTGTAGTAAAATCACAAAACCTAGCCTGTTCTAGTACTTACTCAAATTGTTAGTTCCACTTTCACAGGTCGGTCACAAAAATGAAAATATATTTCTTCAAAAATACAAAAGAGTATCTATTCAGTCTCCGGAAATCTCCGGAGTCAAAACTAAGGAATTCACCTCTGTGAATACGAAAATTGCTCTTGAAGACAGTTTCCGTTGCATGCTAACATTCAACCTTATCTTACATGACCTGAAAAGATATCTCTAATGTATTTCGGTCCCTTTTGAAACTGCTATCATTTTCGGCCTCTTGTTTTGTATAACGGGACCTTATTAATGTTTTTGGGAATATTTTTGTAGCAATAATTTTGCTTTTATGATTTTCCTTTACTGTTGTTATAATGAAAGTCAGCAATGTTGATATTGCGATGTATTGAATGTTTATTTTCATTTTCTTTGCACGTGTTTATATGATGAAAACGCAGGAACAAATATTATTATATTTTACACGTGTTCATAAAAATATAACTGTAGGTACTCGTACATACGTTAGAGAAACCATTGCCCAGATTACAGGGAGATTATAGACAAGTAATGTAATACCTAATACCTATAATTCAGTATAGGTACAGCCGACATCAACCTACCTCAACCTGTAAAATTTCTTCAATAGAGTTTCAACCCTATCACAGTAGTGGAAAGTTAATATTCGGTTGGTAAATTTGATACTTTCGGGTAGGTTGCTGTCGTCTGTGCATAATTTTCCAATTCATCTGTTTCAGTGTCATAGTTTTCCATAACCAATATGGCATCACCAATATTATAAAACTAGCCGTTTTCCCACGGTTTCACTCGCATTCCGTGGGAATTACTGCCCGTACCCGGATAAAATATAGCCTATGTCACTTGTGGATAATGTAGCTTTCGAAAGGTGAAAGAATTTTNTTTCCCGCGGTTTCACTCGCATCCCGTGGGAATTACTGCCCGTACCCGGATAAAATATAGCCTATGTCACTCGTGGATAATGTAGCTTTCGAATGGTGAAAGAATTTTTAAAATCGGTCCAGTAGTTTTTGAGCCTATTCATTACAACCAAACAAAGTTTTCCTCTTCATAATATTAGTATAGAAGTATACATATAAACCAACGTTAGTTAGACGGGTGACCCTGTAAATAGACACCATAACCCTTGCCATTGATAAAGCAATAAACTTATAGTAATACGTACCGATCTCAATACCCGTTCAAGCCGTTTGGCATTTAACGGTTATCCCTTTAATATGTTACCGTCTGTAACATTTTCAATTATGCTCTAAGATAGGTGAGAATGAAGCCAGAATTGCAGTATAGTTTGGGAGAAAAATTAAGTAATATAAAAAAATATAAAAATCTAATACTAATATTATAAAGCTAACGATATTTTTAGTTTGCGCGATTTATCAATTTCACGAATCACCAGTCTGATTTGAAAAAATGTTTCAATGTTAGATAAAGTAATTTTATCCTACCAGGGGCACGAAGTAGATGCTTTGAGACGCTTGGAAACGCTGGTTTATGCTAGTTTGTTTATAGTAGACATCTAAGTCCCAACACAGCACAACTACTAACCCACTACACCTTATTTCCAAAAGTCCTAAACATCAAAGATTCTATATAACAATTTATACCCCAATTTCCAAACGAGAAGATAAAGGTGACAAATTCTAACCCTTCGCCATACCGTTACATTACGGCCTATACGTCCCATAAACCCCCAATCGATTGATATAGCAATTAATAAGGCCTCCCAGATTACCGGTCAGGCCAATTAGTTAGGAAACCGCTATTTAGTTATCGAAACGGCTATTAAATTCCAAATAGAATTGTACTCGTTAAGTGCTATCAGTTCTGGTGTGAATTACTATGGTTGCCGTAAATGGGAGCCCCCTATTTTATTGGGATTATATGGTTCGATGAATTGTTTAATTGCTTCCAAAAACCTGGTAACATAAGCTTATAGAACTAGCTATCGTTTTAAGTGCAAATAATATATTTAAGACCTCATTACTTTATCACCCAAGTGACTGTTTATAGCAGATAGATTGGAGTTTACCTTTTGTTTCATCAGCCTATACAATATTTAGTTTGAACTATTGTCCATCATATTATGCCAACTCTAACACAATAATGCCATATCAGCTGTCTACAACCTTTCTTCATCTTCTTTTATGTCTGATTTAAAATCAATAGATCGTACAATGTCTTTACCTTGACTCCCCCATTCAATAAATTTTATCCTTACCTCACCTTATTTTTCTTTAAAAATAAGCGACAAGAAACTAGAATGTTTCCATTCCCACACTTGTTCCAAAAACTTAGATATTTAACTCAAAAACTTTGTGCATAACAAACCAGTTTGGGACCATTTCACTTACGTCATACTGCAAGTTGCCTACTTACTCGAGGTAGCGTGAATTTAAATTTCACGAGATTTTTAGGAAATGATAACTCGTCGCTGCACGAAAATTATACTGTTTATTAACTTTCTACCGGAATAACTTTGGGTTTTACTACCTAGAAAGTTTAGCCTTGAAATACTTTGTTTTCCATGAATTCGCTTATGACTCACTGAGTGATACTGCAATTATAATACGACTAACGTTTTCCATTTATTTCAGAAAAGGTTGTGATGATTAAAAATATTATCTAAGTACAGACAACAGCAGGTCAACGTATACGAATCTGTCATATTTTACCAGTCGAACATCAACCTACCTCCATTGTGATAAAGTTGAAAATCCATTGCAGAAATTTGACAGATTGTGGTAACTTGATGTGCTGTTGTCTGTACTTTTACTTTACGAATTAGATCTGCTTGCAAAGTTATATTGAAAGTTGAGTAATATTTCTGTATTACCATAAAGTTAACTTTGCAAAAAAAAACTTTCAACTTTAATTTCTTTCAATTTTTGCTTCACGTTTCAGAACACACGATATATCACAGCACAAAACATCCAACATTTTAGGTATTGTAACAATGAAACTTAATTTAAACCATAAATGTTCGCCACCCCTGCGTGTTAACATCTGTCATGCGACCCAACGCGTCCCGCGTAAAATGGAACGCAATTAATTCCTTTGATTAAAAGATTGTACCAAAAAGCTGCGATCTCAGGTACCTAGACTCAAAATTTTCATTTCTAGTAGAATGAAAATCAAATCTGCGAGGCTCGAGTAAAACAATTCCCTTTACTTTGGTTGCTGGAATCAGATTTTTGATTTCGGAATTGTATTAAGTTTTGGATGGTCGGCCGAAAGAAATTGCACAGCGAAATGTTTGAGCTCAAACGAACGGGGCCGCTTTTAGCGAATTACACGGAACTGGTGATGAATTGATATGGCAACGATGTTTTTGTGTGATAGGCAAAGTGAATTCTTAAAGATTGTTTTTGTTTATGAAACAGGTTGGTTAATTTGATAATCGCAATTACATACAAAAACTAAACACTCACTTTACTGTCATTTAAGACCTTGGAATTTCGTGGTTGTCGATTATTATTTTATTAAGAAGCTTCTAACACGGTTTCACTCGCAAGGAACCAATACTTGTATAAAAAAAATAATTCATTCAACTGAAAAATGTAAAGCTTATATAGTGATTGAGCCACAAACAACCTAATGCACTTTTAAGTTTACAAATTAGGTAGGTAGTACAAAAACAATTGTAAAAGTAGGCATGTTTATGAAATTAATTGATATACTTTTTAATCTCTTAACCCTGAAAATATGCAACGAAAATAACTGGAATATTTCATAAAATAACCTCACGCATACCTAAAAGACGGGCTTATCAAATTCACAGTTTCATTATCAAAGTTTTTATGGCATCCTATTAAAATCCACACGCATACCTATTCTTTACTGTTATTCAACAAGCATTTTGACAAAGCTCACGATAAACAAAGCTTTTCAAACTTCCCGGCCTTCTTATTAACAAATAAGATAACATTATTAATAAGGAAATACGTTGTTACAACAGGAAAAAATATTTGTCCACGTGGAATGCTTTTGGCATACCTACGTAAAAAAATGTTTGTAAGATTTAGGAAAAATATTTTTGAAGTATATTGTAACGAGTTAGCAAAACATATTTTTGCCGAAATACAAAAAAATATATATATTTCACTCAGTCACTCATTTCTCAGCTGCTTAAATGTAGTAACTCTTTTAATATAAAGAAGAATTCGAATTTTATACTAAAATGTGTTTAAAAATCTCAATTTATCCCACCGAAATATCCTTAATCGTATATTTAAAATCAGTAAACAATTAATAAATTATTTTTAGTCACGTGTTAAATTTAATTAATATCTTACCACTTCTTGCGCGTTAATATAATCTTTGAACTGACTGTGAAAGAGCACGCTCCAGCGGGTCGGACATATTGAGAGAATTTTATAGAAAAGAATGACAAGACAGATGCACATCGTGGAAGTGCAAGAAATTGAAAGCTAAGAGTATTTATGTCAATCCTTTATTTACACGTACACCTAACGGCCGTTCCCAATATTCCATCCATCGGTTGATTTGCTTACTAGAGATAGGAATTAGACATTATTTGTATGGAGCTTATGTCAAAGTTCTATCTTTAGTAGGCAAATCCACAGATAGATAGATTATTGAATTCCGCAGTAAATGCTGTTTCTTTAATTTAATTGTAAGCTAAAGGTATTGTAATTTTTTAGCATGGTATAATTTTTACAGATTGTGACAAAGAGGTTTAGCAAAACCTATCTCCCTTCTATCTTCCGTTATATTTTCACTAAAAACAAATATTCGAAACTGTTTACCCCAAATTTCCCTAAAAGGACGTTAAGCCCCACTAGCAATATATTACTATTCAACCTTCAGATATCCATCAGAATATACCTCCAAAAATCTTATCCCAAAGACTTAAACCCTTTTCACAAAATGCCAGATTGTCAACATTTTCCCTCGAAAACCGGTAATATAAAGTAATCATATTTAAATCCGACATCCGAAGTACTGGTACTCCAGGGATTACCACGGCCGTACGTGTCACGTAATATTAAGCTTGTAAAATTCATGTTTTTAATAACCACACGTTCAGGACCCCGTTTTGCATAAGATGTGCGTGTGCGTTCGTGTAATCATATTGTTAGATTTATGTGTGCGTTTAAAATGAGTTAGCGTTCGTAATTTTTGGAGGAACTACGTACTTTATGGGTCCCGCGTGGTAAGATTGCGCGTTTCGATAGAGAAAATTTGAATAAATTCCAATTAGTTACCCGACTAGGGCGAAGCGAAAAGGAGGGTTATGATTTTGACCTGTTTGTATGTATGTATGTATGTATGTATGTATGTTCATCGGTTCCCTCATAACTTCTAAACTACTTATCGTAATTTAACAAATGAGATATCATTAGAAGCGTCTTGGCCGTCCGCTGGTTATAGGATATGTAAAATTACAAAAATATTCTTGTGGCGCCCTCTAGAGGACATTAAGTAGTCAACTTAAAAAAAAATGTCATCATAAGGTACCATGTTGCATATCAAAAGAAAGGGCTTAATTAGCACATTTCAAAAATATAAATATTGTAGGTAAATATTGTATGAGGCGCCTTCTGGAGAATGAAAACATCATAGTAGGCTCAGGTCTATAGATGGTTTATTTATTTGTGCCTTGGATCATAACAAATAAAGTGCCCTCATGATTCACGAGTTCTAGAGGAATTAGAAAGGTTGCGAAGTCTCAAAAATTATTAAAATAAAAAATAAGTTCAAAAACTAAAACCCGACTACTGAAATATCGCGCTCTAAAAAGCAAAAAACAAGATAATATGCATTAATGTGTTACATAAAATACTAATCATAAGGATGTTAAGATAGTAGCCGTAGTCGTATG
>NWSH02000008.1:3753852-3768431 GCA_002382865.2 Heliothis virescens
TGATATGTACATTTGTGATGTAATATGACTAAAAATGTTGGTTTTTGTCCTCAAAGACCAGATGCAAGATATGTCTTGCATAGATTGGATCTATTGTCTCAACCCCACAAAAAATTAAAGGTCAGAGAATGAGGATTTCTTAAAAACAAAAGAATATTTAAAGATTAAACGGCAATAGGGTTTTCACACTGGCGGATTTTTCGACAATCCGAGCTTATACGCGCGACGCATTCCGAGCGTCAAAAATCTAATGCACAGGTTTAAACGTTATTTTCTCTCCATTACTTGTCCAACTGTTTGCTGTACGCTTGACCCCGTATGGACCTAACATTATCACTCGGAAAAACTGACCAGAGAAGTATAAAAGCGCTGTTTAACATACTTTAACCTCTGTTTATTACGTGAAACGTTACCTGAATCAATGTTCCTACACAGATTAATACGTCGAACATGGAAATAAATACGCAAGAATCGGCGTATAAATAACCGATTCATATCGATGTTATGGCCACATCACCTCATCAGTAACTCAACATTCAAAGGTTCGAATAACAACATAAATTACAAATCCAAATTTTGAATTATTCATATCCTATTTCCCCGATTCCGACCTTATTCTGGTAATTTGATTTTGAGCTTGTAATGTCGTTTCTTTTTTGTTATTGAGTACCAAATGAGTGCGTTTGCTTTATGGAACCTAAACCATTGTATTAAGAAATCTGCTCAGCCAAAATAAGCGATAAACAACTAAAAATAATAAGTTAAACCTAAGTGTTGGAGAAAGCGGCTATAAGCGCGGTATAATTTTTGAAAAAAAAAACTTTAATATTTTCGTTCGACAAATCCTGATACTATAGACCTATACCTAGATATATACTTGTCATTAAGATTTTTTTACTTGGACTTCATTAAATCATGTTTTACCTTTTTAGATCTTACTTACTTACTATAAAAAGTGTCGTAGAAAATCTTTCCAAATGCTTCAAGCAATCGATTCATGCAATATCGATACTCCTTCAAAACCAGAATAAGACTCAAGCAAATCGATATCTTAGCGGTTATGAATTACACGCATTTCGATACGTCGGGATGACTAATCGTTATGTCCAGACATCTCCATCCATCAATAGAAACGTGATGTGTCATATTCGGCCAAGGATTCAGTATTCGTGATTGAGAGCCTACGATTCCTTTGATATTATTGGCTACTGGTTATTTGGGTGAGAATATTATTTTACTAATATTGGAAATATGTGGCCAGTTCTTTTGGTGTTTTTTTTTTATCAATGACTATTCAAAGTGTAGTGGGTCGGATTAAAACAAAAACTGAAAATATTTGTTGCAAAAAACAAATCTCCCTAAAAATAAAAGCTAGAATTATTATCATCTACTGCCTAGCCGTTTCCTAACCTATGTTGGGGTTGGCTTCCAGTCTAAACTGGATATTGCATACCGAAATAGTGAGGTGAAGCAATTAACATAGATGTAGTGAGAATGGAATCTTACACCAAACTGAATGTTCTAATGATCTATGAGTGCGATTTATATAGGAAGATTTCTTGTGGAAATAATATTGCATTTGTACAGACAACAGCAGGTCAACGTATACGAATCTAACAAATTTTACCAGTCGAACATTAGACACTTCCATTGTGATAAGGTTGAAAATCTATTGCAGAAATTTGACAGATTGCGGTAACTTGATGTGCTGTCTGTACTTTCGAGACGGATATGAACTTTTATAGAGTGATCTAGTACTTATTTAAATAAATAAGTTATATTAACTGGAATGTTATTACTAGTAACCACTGGAGTCCAAACATTGCAGGGTATAAAGAATAAAATAATTAAACGTGGTAACACGGTAAATAAATTCGCAATGGTAGATTAATTTGGCGGGTAATGTGACCGAAATGTCGACCAATGTGTTATGTCGGCATTTTTTGTGTTACATTTCCGAAAGCAGAAAAACTGGTGATTTATTTAACTTTTTCCAGTGACATGTTTCAGTTTGTATTGTGGTACCTCTGCAGTTTGAATGACAAAATAGTAATGAAATGATACCTATATAGTCAAAAAAAGTTTTCTATTAGTAGGCAGTATACATAAACGATAGTATAAGCGTCCGTTTGTCTCAAAACAGCTATATATTTTGAAAAGAGAACCTGAAAACTCATAGATGATCGTTTGACAGTTTTGGATGTATAAAATGTGATACCAAAATAAACTAAAACCCAATATGAAAAAATCTTCACCTAATTTTTGCTTCGGCCGTAGTCGAGTAAAATAACCTAAATAAAAAATAAGTTCAAAAACTAAAACCCGACTAGGTACTGAAATATCGCGCTCTAAAAAGCAAAAAACAAGATAATATGCATTAATGTGTTACATACAATACTAATCATAAGGATGTTAAGATAGTAGCCGTAGTCGTATGCCACCAATACTAACAAAACAACACACTGTGTTATTTAATATACTCCGTCAATCTCAACCGTTCAACCATTTTTAGATGAGCCTATTGAGAGCTGACGCCTGGCCTTTAGTGAATAGTAACATCCCTAAACCAATAACATAGTGGCATACGACTACGGCTACTATCTTAACATCCTTATGATTAGTATTGTATGTAACACATTAATGCATATTATCTTGTTTTTTGCTTTTTAGAGCGCGATATTTCAGTACCTAGTCGGGTTTTAGTTTTTGAACTTATTTTTTATTTAGGTTATTTTACTCGACTACGGCCGAAGCAAAAATTAGGTGAAGATTTTTTCATATTGGGTTTTAGTTTATTTTGGTATCACATTTTATACATCCAAAACTGTCAAACGATCATCTATGAGTTTTCAGGTTCTCTTTTCAAAATATATAGCTGTTTTGAGACAAACGGACGCTTATACTATCGTTTATGTATACTGCCTACTAATAGAAAACTTTTTTTGACTATATAGGTATCATTTCATTACTATTTTGTCATTCAAACTGCAGAGGTACCACAATACAAACTGAAACATGTCACTGGAAAAAGTTAAATAAATCACCAGTTTTTCTGCTTTCGGAAATGTAACACAAAAAATGCCGACATAACACATTGGTCGACATTTCGGTCACATTACCCGCCAAATTAATCTACCATTGCGAATTTATTTACCGTGTTACCACGTTTAATTATTTTATTCTTTATACCCTGCAATGTTTGGACTCCAGTGGTTACTAGTAATAACATTCCAGTTAATATAACTTATTTATTTAAATAAGTACTAGATCACTCTATAAAAGTTCATATCCGTCTCGAAAGTACAGACAGCACATCAAGTTACCGCAATCTGTCAAATTTCTGCAATAGATTTTCAACCTTATTACAATAGAAGTGTCTAATGTTCGACTGGTAAAATTTGTTAGATTCGTATACGTTGACCTGCTGTTGTCTGTACAAATGCAATATTATTTCCACAAGAAATCTTCCTATATAAATCGCACTCATAGATCATTAGAACATTCAGTTTGGTGTAAGATTCCATTCTCACTACATCTATGTTAATTGCTTCACCTCACTATTTCGGTATGCAATATCCAGTTTAGACTGGAAGCCAACCCCAACATAGGTTAGGAAACGGCTAGGCAGTAGATGATAATAATTCTAGCTTTTATTTTTAGGGAGATTTGTTTTTTGCAACAAATATTTTCAGTTTTTGTTTTAATCCGACCCACTACACTTTGAATAGTCATTGATAAAAAAAAAACACCAAAAGAACTGGCCACATATTTCCAATATTAGTAAAATAATATTCTCACCCAAATAACCAGTAGCCAATAATATCAAAGGAATCGTAGGCTCTCAATCACGAATACTGAATCCTTGGCCGAATATGACACATCACGTTTCTATTGATGGATGGAGATGTCTGGACATAACGATTAGTCATCCCGACGTATCGAAATGCGTGTAATTCATAACCGCTAAGATATCGATTTGCTTGAGTCTTATTCTGGTTTTGAAGGAGTATCGATATTGCATGAATCGATTGCTTGAAGCATTTGGAAAGATTTTCTACGACACTTTTTATAGTAAGTAAGTAAGATCTAAAAAGGTAAAACATGATTTAATGAAGTCCAAGTAAAAAAATCTTAATGACAAGTATATATCTAGGTATAGGTCTATAGTATCAGGATTTGTCGAACGAAAATATTAAAGTTTTTTTTTTCAAAAATTATACCGCGCTTATAGCCGCTTTCTCCAACACTTAGGTTTAACTTATTATTTTTAGTTGTTTATCGCTTATTTTGGCTGAGCAGATTTCTTAATACAATGGTTTAGGTTCCATAAAGCAAACGCACTCATTTGGTACTCAATAACAAAAAAGAAACGACATTACAAGCTCAAAATCAAATTACCAGAATAAGGTCGGAATCGGGGAAATAGGATATGAATAATTCAAAATTTGGATTTGTAATTTATGTTGTTATTCGAACCTTTGAATGTTGAGTTACTGATGAGGTGATGTGGCCATAACATCGATATGAATCGGTTATTTATACGCCGATTCTTGCGTATTTATTTCCATGTTCGACGTATTAATCTGTGTAGGAACATTGATTCAGGTAACGTTTCACGTAATAAACAGAGGTTAAAGTATGTTAAACAGCGCTTTTATACTTCTCTGGTCAGTTTTTCCGAGTGATAATGTTAGGTCCATACGGGGTCAAGCGTACAGCAAACAGTTGGACAAGTAATGGAGAGAAAATAACGTTTAAACCTGTGCATTAGATTTTTGACGCTCGGAATGCGTCGCGCGTATAAGCTCGGATTGTCGAAAAATCCGCCAGTGTGAAAACCCTATTGCCGTTTAATCTTTAAATATTCTTTTGTTTTTAAGAAATCCTCATTCTCTGACCTTTAATTTTTTGTGGGGTTGAGACAATAGATCCAATCTATGCAAGACATATCTTGCATCTGGTCTTTGAGGACAAAAACCAACATTTTTAGTCATATTACATCACAAATGTACATATCATTAATTAAAGTTATGATAGCTAATTTACGTAGCTTTGTTTATAAGCCGCTCTCACCCACGAATAAATATCTACATTCAATATTAATGTACCGAAAACGCTAAATTAGCTTAGTGTAATTTGTAATACCAATGTAGGCACACAAGTGGGACTGAAATTTGAACACTAAAAGTAATGAATTGAGTCTCGAAGCTGGATTAATATTGGAAAACTCATTTGGGTAGCTCAACGGGTTGGGCAACTACCCTCTTTTGCTGTGAATTTTACTTGAACACACACATACAAACAGTCTATAGGCAATCATGTGTTATCTCATGCGGAATGTTTAGTCGTATGAACGTTCAAACTTTTAATGGTATCTCGGAATAGTCAAATAACGATACAAAGGATTAATTTGAATATTTTGGTTTTTGATATCGTCTGAACGAGTTTCAGTTAGCCACATCGTATCTTTTTATATAGCTGTACTGTTGTTACTATTCCTAAATAATACTTTGTTGACAACGAACTTTTTATGGTGTTAGATATATAGAAAAAAAACTGCTGTCCTTATGTGAGGCTTCTTAGTACTTAATTCGTCCACATTTTTTTATTTGAGCCACTTTTTACAACCATGCTTATTTGGAATAAAAACATAATATTACTTTGAATATATTAACTTGTGCTAAACGTCTTCTACTTAGCTGAAAACCGGACAACTTATGCTTAAAAACAATTTCAAATAATACTCACTCAAGAAAGTCATCGAGCGAAAAGATAACTTCAACTGGAAGAAATAACTGCATTTTCCGAAGTTTCGCAGCTGAAAAATGGTTGCAGAAGTAATTTTTATTGCAAATATAAATGGGGAAATCGTCTGCATGTACTTGGAGTGGGAAAAGAAAGAATCTGCCCGCTTTTCCGAGTGTTGCTTTGTTTCAATTTCTTAGCGTTTCGAAAGAGCGCTGTAATAAAATGTTGCGCTAGGTTTTTTCTTTCGCCAGCGATCGCTGTGTAGTACTTTTATGGGTTCATTTAAATTATTGTGTGTTATTTTAACTTTTGCTCACATAATATGCAAATTGTTTAAGCTAAAAGTATTCTGCAGATGAAGCATTTTTTATAACATTTCAAAGTCAGAACATATTAAATTAAAAATGAAAAAAGACTGTCCATACAATTTCCATTAACTTTGCTTTAAACCAGTATACCTATTTTAAGATATCCTGTCATGAAATCTCCTCATCACAAAATGTGCGAGCACAAAATCTCCTAACCATAAGTAAACAATGTTAGTGCCTACAATGGCACTTGTTTACTCTTCTAAATAACTCCTCAAAGACTCCGCCATATACTGAGACCCATATTAAGTCCCACACCTTCACATAAACGGTATTTAACCCTAGCACCGCGATACCTCTTTAACAGCGCTGCCAACCTATTATGCGGGGTCATATATCCTTTTGGCAATAGAATAGGCACCAACTAACTAGTATACGATGGCCCTGGCTTTGGTTACATTAGCATACGCTTATACGAGCCGCCGCTTCGCAATGATTATTTACATAATTAGTAAAACAGAACTAGTCGTGAGTGTTTGAGGGTTGATATTGAAAGGCGTTTCCTGTGCTGTAATAATATTGTTTTAAAATAAGGAAATTATAAGGAAGCTGTGAATTAGGTTGAGGAAGATTTTGAAAAGGCGTTTCTTTAACCCTAGATCACTAACCTTATTTTACGACGCGTAATACTAACCTTCGTCGTTTCGACTACGCTGTATAATGGAGGGGTTTTAGAGGTTAAATAAAAAAATATATTGATATTTTTGTTTTTTATTTTAAAAACAAACTATTAATCTACACATTTAAAGATTTATAATATATACTTTATCATTTTTTTTATTCAAACAGTCTTATAAATGAGACCATAGTTCACATACAAAATCAACTTTTCCAAATTTAAAAAACATAACCAAACATCTAAGAGCGCTCGCACACTGCAGATTTTTTCATCGGCCGATAGTTTGATCGGTCGTTTGAAATGTACGGAGATGTATGGGAGCGCGCACATTGAGCAGACTTTATCGGCCCGACTAAAAAGTTTGACCGATTGGCCAATCAAATAGTCGGCCAACTATCGGTCGAAGGCTTGAACAGTATGAAAATCTTCTGCGCGCGCATACTCAACTAGTCGGCCGATAGTTTGGTCTATAAGCTGCCAGTTTTAAATTATTGAAAGTATATTTTTATTCATAAACTATTTCCATACTGCTCATAATTGTACATAATTCAGGTGAAAAACAAGGATGGCATCCTCTTGCTCGGCATAAAAACCAAGAAGGAGTTTTATTGGAGTATTCTTGTACTCAGACTATGGTCTTTCTGCATTGAGTAGAATGCCTTACAATGTTGTAGTCAAAACACTAAATCAGTCGAAAGTAATTTCTTATAGCAGAATCAGTCACACGCAGTTTTAAGCGCACACTTTTGACGTTCTGCTCAATTGAGCAGGTTCAAAGTGATTTCATTAACTGATTCAGACAAAAATTATGTTGACTGATTTATATATCAGTCAAAACACTCAAAGTTGAGAAGATAATAAAATTGACAAAATACACGCCTGTCAAAGTTCTTATTATAACCCAAAATATTAAATACAAAGAGAAATAATGTTTTGGTTTCACTAGAATTCGATCGCAATTGGACAGATTCTATGGCTATCTAAGCTATAGTCCTCTTATGCCCACCATATTTATCATGGTTCCGTATTGGTCTAGAAATGAATAGATAGTCCGTTGCTAAAATTCAATTCCTTGCAGTTTTTTCATATGTGTACTCTTAGCCGTTGTATGACCATAGAAAACAACTCTAAAAACCATTTCAATTTTGGGGTTGATTAAAATACTGTTTAGAATTGCTATACCCACCTAATGGAATCTTAGCTTCTATTAACTACTATCCGTTTTCCCGCGGTTACACTCGCGTCCCGTGGGAATTACTGCCCGTACCCAGATAAAATATGTATAACCTATGTCACTCGTGGATAATGTAGCTTTCGAATGGTGAAATATTTTTTTAAATCGGTTCACTACTTCCAGAGATTACCCCCTACAAACAAACTTACAAATTTACAAACAATTTTACCTCCTTATAATATTAGTATAGATTTAGCTAGAAACTGATCTTTTCAGGAGCTCATACTAATCTTATAAATGTATAAGTTTGATATTTGTTACATGTTAAAACTGAAACGACTGGATCAATTCGGATGACATCGGATATAGATAGCCTGAAACCCACCGAGAATTTATTTATTAATTTAGGATCTCCAACAAAAGATATAAACAATGGGTATGTTGTTAGTGTACTCCTTCACTTATAGGACACCACAGCATGCACAATAAATCAATGTAATACCTGTATATCCATTAAGTATATATATGTGTATAATCCATTATGTAGAATCCATGAAGTCGAGACGAGTAAACGCGGACAAAGCCGCGTGCAAAAGCCAGTATTATACTATAACCAGTTAATAGACGCTTGGACTGGTAAAGAGTTTTGACTGTAACATACGGCTGTCATACATATAGCGCCGCCTTTATGAAAAACCGGCCAAGTGCTAGTTGGGCTCGCGCATGAAGGATTCCGTCAATTATCTATGAAAAATACATGTACCTATTATCCATGAGTAGCCAAACTACAAACATTTTTCGGTAACAAACAAAGAATTACTTTGTTTTTCGTACAAATATATCAATAAAAATGTTATAATTATTTTAAATTTTCCCATAACATAATAACATATACTTTTTTAGATTTACAAACCTTGTAGTTTACCTTTTTTTGTATAAAAATCGTAAAACTGAAAATATAATACATTCTGCTAAGTTTTGATTGTGTAGTCTTAATAGTTTCGGAATAAAGTGACATACGGACGGACGGACAGACATGACGAATTTATGAGGGTTCGTTGTTGACATTTGGCTACTGAACCCTAAAAAGGCAAAACTAAAGTTTTGTTGATTTTGACAAAATTATGTTAAGAAGAAGGTTTTATACTTATAGTTATTCTTCTTTATGTTGCTAGGCAACAACTTGTTGACTGTCAGAAATGTGAAAAATATATGAATTAACATACAACATACACGTTAATAAAATATGTTGACCATCTAAACATTCTATTTCAAAGAAATAAAGATAAACTAGTTATTTCCAAACTATGCCAGTTTAATTTGTGTAGTACATACATACATATAAGATACAATATAAACATATATTTTTATAAGTTTGGCTGTTTATTTTCAACATTTAATAAAAATAACAACAATATCTTTTAAAAGCACATGTTTGTAGAACAAATAACACCTTTCTGATGTAAAAGGAGAAAGAATATCGCTGAAAAAGCACTTGTATACAATATTTTTTTAAATATATGTTTTCGCAGTTGCCTAGATGCTCTAGTGGGAGCCAATCGTGACTACTGTGCACGGGGTCTTGTGGGTTTGATTCCCGGGTCTAGATCGCTTTGTGGGATTAAAGTAGCTTCCGTAAAGGAGTCACTGTACAGGAGACACTTGGAGGGCACGTGAATGTCGATCCCGAGCAGCTTTCAAATCTGTAAAATTAAATTTTCGGCTACATATTAGACGATGTATGATCAAAATACATTCAAAAAAATCGTAAGAACTTCTACTCAAATAGATTTTACGTGTAGTTTTTACTACAATATGAATAAGTAATATTTATATCCGATTATCAGGTCATCTCAATTCTAATTTACCAAAAACTTACCGATGGAAAGTCAATAGTTCGTAGTCTGTTTCATTTCATGATGAACGGGATTTGCACCCGGGAACAAAACAGGGCATTGTACCACAGAGTTCACACAATTGCTTTTTGTCGATCTGAATAGAATTCGTGCACTAAAACTATAGAATTATTGTAAAAATATTACGCTATATCCCGTAAATTCTGAAAAAATATCAGACTTTTATACAATCAACATTCGAACAAGTTAAATTGTCAATTAACACAACGTCAGACACTATAAGTAATGTACTACATAATTTAGCCAAATAAAACGATCACCAAGGAAACCAAATAACAGATTTTGTCACATGCCAAAAAAGCAAAACTGAGAGTACATATATTTATCTCTTTCCTAGATCTTTTTTCAAGCATACGATAGAAAAGGACGAAAGAAATAACTAAATTGTTATTTTAGTCTTGAACTCCACCGCTGCTTCAAAATTCTTGGTCTTGAAATATCATGCAGTGATACCAGCCGATAATAAAAAATACCGATGATGATTTGCGATGCCTCTATGTTATAATAATTACAATATCATCATAATGACGTCAAAATTAAGAGAAAATACCATTTGCACGTGATAAACTTTTGTGTAATAAAGGGTATTGTGTGCATCAATATACTTTTCAATTACAAAATCAAAGTTTTTGTCCAAATGTGTTTCATTTTGCGGGCTGATATTACACTATCTTATTCCATTAAATTCGGGAAAATTCAATTGATTGGTATACAATCGGCCGACTGTTGGCTAGATGTGCGTACCCACCACCAACCAGACTAAATAGTTGGTGTAGTGTGCGCGGTATCCAAACTGCCCGATCAAACTGTCGGCCGATCGAAAATCTGCAGTGTGCTAGAGCTCTTATATATAGCATTAAATTATTATAAATAAACTGTTAATTACAAAAACAATATTCGAATAATGAGTTAAAAATTAAATTTTGGCAATATCTTAGGAACTAACACATTTGTGACACACGTCAAGTTTGTGTTCGATTTATTGCACTTGGTGCACCAACTCTTACACATTCTTTGCTTTGCGGAGGGACATATGGCACATATTATTCTTTTATTTTGCTGTGGGAGGATATCAGATCAGACATCTCATAATTTTCATCCGAAAGTTGCTCTTCATTCACAGTAGAAACTTCATCATCACCCTCCGTTTCATACGCCTCAATGTGGTCTTCGGGCTCACTCTCTGATTGATTTTCCTCCTTGCTGTCATCATCTAATCACAACGCACGAATTGTATATAAAAAAAAAACTAAATAAAGACACCATTATTAATCAACAAAAGATAAAAGAACGTAATTATAACTTAAAACAATAGTATAAGCAACAGTACAAAAAGTTACGTTACTACTAACCTTCGTCGATGCGACGAGTCATGGTTGCTGGAACAGCGCATACAGGCCCCCTAAGCACAAAGCACTACCATCGATCGTTAGGGCAATGGATCGACAGAGATTAGCTCGAATTAGAAAACCGCACGGTCGTGCGCGCAAAAGTTATCGCGATTTTTTTGGTGATGCGTCGTCGAATCGACGAAGGTTAGTGATCTAGGGTTAATTGGAATAGAAAGAACACGGGCATCTTTAACGTTAAAATTTAAACAAAAAAGATTGTGCCAGTATCAAGTACGACTCTTCTTCAAAGAGGTACACATATAAAGAACATCTACATTTTGCCAGCTAAATGAAATCTTTCTAAGTGAGAGCAATCAATCATCATCGCATCTATGGAACCCACTTCACGTCAGTTACTCCTGTCCTTATACGTACTTGAAGCCTACGTCAGACGTTTTCCGTTATTTACTAGGTTAAGTACCTATTAGAATTCCCTACACCCTGAAAAACTACACTAGTTAGGAATTCAGGTAAAAGCGAGTACTATTTTGTTCACCGTTCCACTCAAACACTCTTTCCCTCTATTTCCTTTAACACTGAAAGTAATTTGCCTTCAACGTTTCCGACAGAAATTATCCCTGTATTCTAAATCAAGGATAGGTGTCTATTTATCTCTTTCTTAGTACCTATTACTGTTCTAAGGGCTACATATAACTTGTAATTGTGTGCTTAACACGAACTTTGCTCGTTTACATAAATTGCTACTGAAAATTGATTTGATTTAGGAAAGTCGTGTGTGTTTGGTGATATAATAATTTTATCGGTGTTTCGATAAACATGAATACAAATGTTATGTCTATTTTGATTCTTTATGATACTTATAAGGCTTTTACAGCACGAATCTTGGAGCGAATATGCCTAATGCATTTAGAAAGCCTCTAATTTTTGTCCGTAAAGAATCAATCCTGTATAGAAATTGATCGAGGTACATCATCTATTACATAAAAAACGTTTATACACCACTAACAAAATGCGTGTATAATATACTTTCGCCAGCTGTTTTACATGGCGATACAAAGCGACAGCTCTCAAATGACCAGCTCCAACAAAAGCATCTTAAAAACACTCCATTATTATTTTCCCAGCGTTTTATTAAGCCTATAGCCTTCCTCGATAAATGGGCTATCTAACAATGCTTTTCTTTAATCGGACCTGTAGTTCCTGGGATAAATAGCGCGTTCAACCAAACAAACGAACTCTTCAGCTTTATAATATTATAGTAGATATAGATGTGTTGAAATGTCTGTGTATATATGTTGAAAACATAAAAAGTAAACTAGTGATCATGAAACTTCACTACAATAAATTGGTACTCTTTCTTCCTTTACTTCTTGACGTAAATGAGTTCAGTGTCCTGTCAAGGTTACTTTTTTATTGCGGTTAAGACTCTTATTATGCTACAGTACTTATCGTAAGTTATTTTGGGGTTAGTGCCACGTGACTCTTACAGCTTTTTCACACGGGCGGATTTACCGTGCGGAAAAACTGCGCGGCACCGGCCATAAGAACTGAGCAGTGTTGCTTGAAAAATACTCCAGTGTGAAAAGGCTGTTTATTGCACATGTTTATTTACTTTTAAATACTGTAATATTTAACTATTTCGAAGAAGATTAGTAGTGGTAAGATAAGTAGCATCTTCCAATCCAGTTTTCCATTTTCATACAGCTTAAGTCAAGGAAAACTTATTGAATGATTGCATGAACGAAAGTTATAATAAAAATGCTAAGAATCAGTACATTACACTCATTCTCTTGTAACACGATAACAATAACAAAAAAAAAAAAAAACAAATATTGCCCAGTACTATATTCGCAATTTTTAAATGGAACAAGGTTCTTATATTCCTCGGAAGTAATGGAAAAAATGCCAATTTATAAGCCTCTAAGAATTTTATGCTTTTGCATTTTATACTTTTTCTTTATATTCGAGCAGTTCCAAAGCGTTTAGTTTTAATAAAACGCTGGGAAAATAATAATGGAGTGTTTTTAAGATGCTTTTGTTCGGGCTGGTCATTTGAGAGTTCTCTTCTTGTATCGCCATGTAATCGAAGAGATTCTTTTATGAAATATTTCAAGGACACTTTTAACGCTCAATATTTTGCATAAAAATCTGTTAAATAATTTGTAACCTTATCACGGCCAGTTTTGCAAGTTCCAGATCGGTCTAGGTTAAAAATCGTTTGTTTATCACTATCTTTGAGAAAGTTATCTAAAACTTTGTCTGAAATCTGTGAAATGGGCTGTCAGTTTTGTTTTTCTTTTATTTTCATAGCAAAATAATATCAATCACATTTTTTTCCAATCTACTAACATCACTGCACTATCGACGACACACTTCAAAATCACCAGTGTCACAGAATGAGTGACAAAAACAAAACTATCATTGACGGGTTCTCAGTCATAAAGGTAGCGTTCAAAGTGTTGAAAAGCGAGAAAGACAAAGTTCTATTTTCTGCGAACAAGCCATGTCACGTCAGAAGTTTGACATGGTCGACCCGATATTGTTATTTCCTAGAAACTGCAATATAGTGAACTGTTAATGTGTGTGACTTGTCAAACTAGATGCAAGAGAGAACATCTTACTGTTCGACTAAGATGCAGGGAGTCAAATAATATTACTTACTTTCATTATCGACCATTTGCCAACTAAAGTTTAGTGTTATGATAATTTTTTTTTGGTATGATATTATTTTAATATGATATTTGCAAGTTTTTTTTGTAATAGAATAAGTATGTTGTAAATTTGGGGGCACGGCAGTGCCCCCGCCAAGTCGAGCGCAAAGCAAACACTGCCGTACCATCCTTTACTGGAACCATTTCGACGCATTTTCAGGTCTCTGTTTGAGAACCTCTGTATAATACCAGAACGCCGAAATTTTCATCATCTAGAAAGCTATAATCACATACGTAAAACCCAGAATTTCAAGTCTGTAGGTCATTTAATTTCGAAGTTAAGCGAAAGCAAAGTTTCGTATTTTCGACACTCACTCACTCATGATCATCAAAATAGAACTAGTANCCAGAATTTCAAGTCTGTAGGTCATTTAATTTCGAAGTTAAGCGAAAGCAAAGTTTCGTATTTTCGACACTCACTCACTCATGATCATCAAAATAGAACTAGTACTTCCAATAAAGTCAGAGAGCTGAAATTTGGAACAGAGTTAGGATTTAGTGACGACATATAAGGAAAACTATAAAAACTAGGATAATCGAAGATTTGGAGTACCTGGTGACCCTGATTAGAAAACACAAAAGCCAAACCAAACTATTAGAGGAATCAACATAACGCCTTAGGTAGATAACAATAAGCTCACGTTTCTACAAAAAGAAGTGAAATCCCACCAAAAACATTCTGTAAAAAACT
>NWSH02000008.1:3770095-3784368 GCA_002382865.2 Heliothis virescens
ATCCCACCAAAAACATTCTGTAAAAAACTAGCCAATTCTCGCTGAAGCTGCTTGTTTATCTCTAAAAAGTAATGAAATCTAGACAAAGTCGTGCTGAGTCTAAGGATTCTTACGGCGATTTCTTTACTATTATAGTTAATGCTATATGACTGGCCGTTGACTTGTACTCACTAACGTTTAAAGAATGATCAACGGCCAGTTATATAGCATTAACTATAATAATAGTAAAGAAATCGCAGTAAGAATCCTTAGACTCAGCACGACTTTGTCTAGATTTCATTACTTTTTAGAGATAAACAAGCAGCTTCAGCGAGAATTGGCTAGTTTTTTACAGAATGTTTTTGGTGGGATATATATTTACAGCACACTTATTCTATTACAAAAAAAAAACTTAACTAAGAACTAAAAACTTAAAACTAAAAAGCGTCAAAAAATTCCTCCCCATCGCTGTCGACCGGGAGCGTGCCCAAAAGGGTGGCAGCATTGCCACGCTGGATGGCAATTATGATAGATTGATGATCATTTTGGATATCAATGGTAGCCAGCTGAAGTTCAGTAGTGGATGTCCTATAGCTAGGTGGATTATGATGATTGTTACAACATATTTTTAGCTTTCTTTCAAGGAAGTCTGAGAACAATGAATACTGTATATCACAGACATACAGATGAAATCGTCTTCTGATTTTCCGCAAGTAAATTGCATCAGTCATTTCATAGTAATATATGCGAGTATTTAGCATATTGAGATCTTTAGTACTTAATATGTTTTAAGCATTTATCCATGTTTTGATTTTGATGAACTTGCGTACATAAATAAAATTATGAGGTATCACATCATATTTTTTATTTTACACCTGAATATATTTTAAGACCTTATATTTTACGCTGTTAAGGTCATTGCACTCAGCAAGCAAACTAAGATGTAGGTAGAAACTTTAAAAATTTATTAGGACTTGAATTAAAAAACGTTGTTTGCTGAAAGCACTTAACGTGAGTAATTAAGATAATAAATCCTGGTTTTAATTAAACAGAACATATTTTATGTCCTAATTAATGCTTCTTGAAAATGTTTGTTATTTGTATCTAAGTGATTAAACAGAATATTTTTAATACTTTGCTTGCTCGTACCAAATATAACTATATCCCACAGCTGAGCTAAGTATAACACTAGAGTCAATAATAATTATTTTTAAAAACGTAATGGCTCGTTTCACCAGCTCTGTGTAAGTATATATCACGCAAAGGTAAAATAAATAGGTACGGTTCATTGTAAAACGTCTGTACTTGTATATGAAGAAGTATCATGTACTAATAGTAAAATAATTCCATCTTCAGCTGGAAATAAAATTATTGTAATTTTAGGCCATTCGAATGATATGAGTGTGTGTAAAATATAACGAATAGCTCGCTTTTGAACAAATTGGAGTACTTTCAATTCATTGAAAAAACAAAAGGGGTGTTCTTAATTGATAAGTTGTTTTAACTTTGGCTTCGAATTTAATTGTGAATGTTTGAAATAAGGCATATTGTTAATTGAAGGATGTTCATTGTGATAGTGTTACATTGTTCAGCTATTTAACTTTCATTAGGCTGTCTACCTACGACAGACTTTGTAGGACGAATAATGCTCCTACAAAAAATCCGTCACCGATTATTATTGGACGTGGGCGGGCAGCCCGTCGCCGAAGCGGACAGCTTACAGAAGCGACTCCCATGTAAACAATAGAATCTATTCGCCACACATGTCATGCTGTCTAAAATTATGACAAAAATCCACCATCAAAAAACAACACATGGGATCACAGACACCCCTACCAAAATAATTTAAAACGATATTAATGTTAATATGCAAACATTTCAGCGGCGTGCATTCCCGGCAGTTATGCAAATAAAATGTGCAGGCCAAACCGGGGGATTTACTTACCTTATGCTAATCAAATCCCGAGACTTTGCGGCTGCATACATAGCTTTCGTAGTTCATGCATTTTCGGCAGCAGTTATGATAGATATGCGCGAAAATGTTGACTGATAAAATTAGGGTTCCCACGTTTTGAAGCTTCTTGGGATTAATTTTATAGTTCAGTTGCAGTGTTGCGTTAAAACTAATTGATAAAGTAAAGGTGTCATTTATCAGTTGAATTGTATGAAATGAAAAAAGGAATTCTAATATATGGAATATTATTATTTTTACCGTCGTATTTTACAGTAACACATATTTTACATTTTTAATTCTATCTATATCTATTATGTACCTAAACTTTACTAACCATAAACAAGGTTTAATTTGACTAATAAAATCGACTAGGTACAATCTAAGCTGTGTTGCAGTAAATATTTATTTATTATTGTAAGTATAATACCATACTCCCTACTTTCTATCCACTATACCTTACCATACTATACATTCTACTTTACATCTATTTTATAAGGGATGAAAGCATTAACCAGCGTATTGAAATATGAAACATAAATAGGCGTAGCACTATAAGCAGCTTTATGGAAACTCGTTTTACGAACCTTCATTATTTTGGTGTGAGGGATACAGCGGTCACTTAATTACCTGGCTTTAGTAAAGCTTATCTCTGACGGGGCGACTGCTAGCGACTATTAGTGGCCGACGTTAGTGGTCAGTGACTGCAGCACTGACAAGTTAGGTTCTTAAAGACGGATAAAAGTTATCAATAATTTTGTTAGAAAATAAAGACTGTAAAATTAACATAAGTTTTTTAGATTATTTGAAGTGTTTTTTACAACATTCCGATAAATCTTAAATGTTAGCAGCATTTATATTTGAAGAAAATTATGTATTTAGACTTATACATACATACACTAAGTAACATAATAGAATCTGAACAAATCTGCCCCTAGAGTCGTCTGATTTCCTATTTTACAACAGTGACCACAGCACAACTAGTTGCACAATTGTAGCCCCGTATGAACAAAATCTTTTAAAGGCGGTTACGTTTATAGCCGGTTCATAACTTATTCGACGCGTACAAGATTAATTAATAAATGAGTATGTGGTAATGAGTAAATTTATATTCCACAGTATTGTGACGAGTCATGAAGTCTTTTTATAGCTGAAAAAGTTTAAATTATTTTTTTATGAAATATTTACACGGTCTAGTAATTAAGAAAAAATGGTGTAATTCTGTAAACAAGTTTTTTGAAAAAATAATGGCATCATACGATGTGAGAAATAATATCGCACAATTTAGTTCATTATGAACGAGGCTATGAATGCAATATTTTTTTATTAAATAAAGTAGGAGATTTCTTCTGTTTTTGATAATAAAATACATAAACAATATTTCCGTAGTATTTTATTTGAAAATACAAAACTTAATGAAGTCTCGAAAACTGTAGGTTTAAATATAAAATAAACTACTGTAAGTTACTCTTTCATGACCTATACTCATACCAATATATGTACACTTACAAAAATTACAACAGCCATAAAAAGTTTACCCAAAAAATATTACACGAACATTTCCACACAACACTTCAGTCCCACTTAACACACAAATTGACACAAAAAATCCCAAACTCCACGTTACTCTGTAACAAAGGGCTATGTCAATATTGTACGACAGACGATCAAAGAAACTGACCTTTCAAAGTTAGGCATAAAGGAAAAAGGCGTTGGTTCTGTCTCGTTCAATTCTGTCCATAATCATTCATGTCGTTCTGTAATTGCTTTTCGGGCAAGTATATTTTAATTAGCCTCGATGGCTATTTTTTGCATTGTTTTATTTTTAGTCTGTTTGACCTGATTTATTATGGTTAAAAAATATCTTGATTGAATAAAAAGCTTAATAATACGTTAGCCCTTCTCTGGATGTTAAGTTGGGTCAACGACTTTTTTAATCCACAGTCTTATTTTAGTTTATTGCTATGATTCTTTTCAATTATTTCCATTATTGCTAACATCAATTAGTAAATTGTAAAAAACCTGAAAATGAATCAATTTTTCAATAGATTTAAACCTATATTAGGGGTTTTTTGCACTCAAATCGGTCGTGTTTCAAAAGAATGTTTATCAAGAGAACATGCTTTTCATTCAAAAAGGATCGTTGTTTTATTAACAATTTTAGAGAATATTACTAGAAAAACCAATTAAAATAAGTAGTTTTATCGATAGTAAATAAAAAGTTATTTGAATATTACTTTTGGTGTTGTCAATTTATTACACAAACTTTTCAGCATTAATTTTAAATTCATGAGACGAGAATGTAATAGATTGGGTTTGTTCGCCAAATATACGTTTGTAGTAATAACGATTTGTTTGCTTCGTAAAAAGTTTTGAACTATTGTTGAATATTGTTTTATAACTTGATTTGTTTTTGTTGATATTTTAAATAGTGGATTTGTGTCACAAATATTATGTGGTACAAATGTACTATTCAACCATTTTATATACATATTTTTTAGCATAGAAAAAATAAGCTTTTTGATTATGAATCTAAAAATAGCACAGGTACAGACGACAGCACATCAAGTTATCACAATCTGTCAAATTTCTGCAAAAGATTATTACCTTATCATGCTGTTGAAAGTTAACGTTCGAATGGTAAAATTTGACAGAATCGGATACGTTGACCTGTTGTCGTCCGTACATCCTATCTGGATGTATTTAGCTCGAAAACTACTACTAATCTTACTTAAACCAAAATTATTATTTACCCATAACTTACAACTAATTTTCCTTGAATTTATCTCGTATCCGAAAGCATGAAATAGTCTTGATATTCCTAAGCTAAGTCATGATTACTGTCGTTCCCTAGAATTCAATTAATCTCCAAACTATAATTACATCTAACTGCGGTATTCAATATTCTATCTATCTCTGGATTTGCTTACTAGAGATAGGAATTTGACATCACTTGTATGGGACAAATGTCATAATTCTATCTCTAGTTAACAAATCCAGAGATAGATAGGTTATTGGGAACGGCCGTAAATCGATTAACATTTAATCATAATAAATCAAATGAATCGAGTGATGATAATTTAGTTATGCCATAATCGATACACTATAGATATATGGATATATTCCCGTGGTTTTATCAGCGTCTTGAAGAAACTATTTCTCGCACCGAGATAAAAGTGAGCTAACACCATTGTTATGTTTTTGAAACTGGCTTTACAAATTAATTAAAAAACGTTAAGTTATTTTGCGTATAAGAAAACCACACACACATTCATCTGTTTATCCAGACAATTTATATTTTGGTTATCAGGGTTCTGTACCCAAACGGTAAAACGGGACCCTATTATTAAGACTTCGTTGTCTGTCTGTCTCCACGCTGTATCTCATTAACCGTGATAGCCAGAAAGCTGAAATTTTCAGAAATGATGTATTTCCGTTGCCGGTATAACAAGAAATACATTTTTTTTTTAAATATGATGGGGCTCCCTATACTATAAACGTGTGAAAGCGCAAATTATAATTTTGTTAAAACTTTTGAAACAAAGTTATTTTTGGTGTTCGAAAAATATTTGTAATTTGGCTAGATGTGGGTAATAGATACATTCATTTTTCATATATAATAATAGTACGGAACCGTTCATGCGCGAGTCCAACTCGCACTTGGCCGGTTTTTTGTATTATACTTTCTCCACGTGTTATTAGAAAATCAATAGTTAATAATACTTTGAAGAAGTTAGGGTATTTTTTTAAAGAAAAATAAGTACCTGTATTTAATTTTTTTTTCATTATTTTCACGAACTTACTATCACATTTTAACACCTCTTAAACCAAATGAAATAATTCACTGCTTACGCAATATAAAGACGCTTAATTAAGAGTAATAAATCAATTAGATGGAAAGTAATTAATTCTGGTTTAGAAAACGTGTCAACCTTCGTGCGTTGACGAGTTTACCATATTCGGTAACCTAATTTAGTTATATGTTTCTGACGGAGTTAATAACTAAATTGTATACTAGGCTATATATTATAATGTTAATATAATAATGTCTAGCACATTTTAGGTTAATTCACTGCTAATTTTGTAAGGTTGAAGTCAAATTTTAAAAGAATATTTTTATACTCAATATGTCAAAAAGGGATGTGTGGACCCTACATATACTTAAAATTATAAATGTGTAAGTTTGTGAGGATGTGTGTATGAATGCATGTAACTCCGATGCACGAGTGTAGCAATCACGGACTTCCAGAATCTGGGCTGCTGGGTGAAAGTTTCTAATACCCATAAAGCGATTTCGGCCTGATGCGGGAATTGAACCCCAGACCCCTTGCATAGCAGTCGTGCTATATGACTATTACTGCAACAATCTCTCTCCGGACGTGCCGGATTGCCATCCCATCGGGTTATAAGAGTGAGGAATAGAGAGTGCATTAGTGTCTGCGCGGGCACTATAATATGTCCTGCGCAGCTGGCTGATCTCATTATATGAGAAAAGCCGCTGTAGCCGACAATCGGCTAGGTCACCATCATCAGTGCAACAAGGCGGTCAAATAATAAACTGAAAACTTTCATAACAACCATTCTAAATCAAAATTAAACACTATCTCCTCCACAGTAGCCAAATACTAATTAGTGCAACAAAACCCACATTGTGGTTCTACGACCCTAAACAATGAAATGCATGACAGCCATTTAAACGAGCAGACGTATTATTCACGGCTATTTTGTTCCCAAGTTTATTTTTTAAAAGATAAAGATAAAGATAAAGATATTTTATTTTGTAAAACATGGTACAGGCATAGATCTTAGACTAGGTAAGTAGTATCACTCATGTTTTGCCTTATGATGGCGTACAAAATTTCAATGGTACTTAAGCTAGCTTAAGATATTAGAAATAAAAAAAAACATTAATGAAATATGTAGATAGTTATAAGTAAAACAAGATCAAAATAATGTCATCACTAAAAGAGAATGTGAACTATGTTTGCATCATTCAGTTAAAAATTCTTGTATGCTATAGTAGCATTTATTTATTAAATACCTTTTAAAATGGGTTTTAAATAATGTATCTGGCATTTGTTTTATTGCTTTGGGTACTTTGTTATACAATTTGGGCGCCAAACAGAAAATACTTTTATGCTTTAAGGTAGTTTTTGAACTTATTATACTGAAGCAATCATTATTCCTACGGTTACGAATTACAGTGTCAGATTGTTTTTTAAAAATATGTGGATTGTTCCGAACAAAATTTACTACTTCGAATATGAAAAGAGATGGCAGAGTCAATATTTTGTGTTTAATGAAAAATGGTTTGCAACTGTCTGTAACTTTTAACCCGAACATAGCTCTGACACATCGTTTCTGCGACTTAAAAATGATTTCTCTGTTTGTTGAATTTCCCCAATACATGATTCCGAACCTGAGGACTGAACCAACCATACCGTGATAGGCCGTGCAGAGCGCTTCTTTAGTTATAACTGGAGATAGTCTATAGAGGGCATAGGATGAGGAGCTGATTCTCTTATTGAGGTCTTCTGTATGGGCTTTCCAGTTAAGATTTCTATCAATAATGATACCTAAAAATTTTGTAGTGTCAGCTTTATTTATAGCTGTCCCTTGGTACGCGATATTAATGTCTGGTGAAGCTGATCTTTGGCTGAAGTGCATTATTTTAGTCTTTTCTAAATTTATTTTTAAATTATTGTTATTTAACCATTCTATTACTGATTTTACGGTACTATTAATTTCATTTTCATATGTGGTTTTGTTAATAGCATTTATTGTTATCGTACTGTCATCTGCAAAAAGGGAAATGGGATTCTGTGTCACCTTTGGAAGGTCATTTATATAAATTATGAACAAGAGTGGACCCAACACACTCCCTTGGGGAACTCCATATTCAACTGTACGTTTAGGTGACTTAAACATTTCTTCCTTTTTACTTTTGAAATTAATTTTGGATATCTCAGTATATATTTTACGGTTTTTGAGATATGATTCTATCAAGTTTAGTACATTTCCACGGATACCATATGCTTCTAATTTTTTTAATAAAATGTCATGATTAACGTAATCGAATGCTTGAGTCATGTCACAATATACAGCGCATACGGGTGTCTTATTGTCTATATTATTCATGACTGCACTCAAGAAATCAAAAATTGCTAAATTAATTGTTTTATTTTTTCGGAATCCTTTTTGATTATGTGTAAGAATATTAAATTTTTCTAGATAATTGTAAATTTGTTCATATATGTATTTTTCGAATATTTTAGAGAGAATGGGAATAAGTGCTATGGGTCTATAAGAATTCATGTTTTGTTTATCGTCTTTCTTAAACAACGGTTTTACAATTGACGTTTTGAGACTGTTTGGGTATAATCCCGTGTTAATACACAAGTTCATAATGTAACTTAGATGTTCGCATATTTCAGATGCAACATACTTAACTACGAGAGTGGATACTTCATCATGTCCTACGCTTGTAGTGTTTTTTAGTGACCTGATGATTTTAAGGATATCGTACGGTGTACTTGGTGCCATAAACATAGATTTATTTGAATGATCTATTAATGAAGTTACTTTTTCACCTGATCCCAAGATGGGTTTAATTTTTTCTATGAAGTAGTTATTGAAATTATTTGCGATCTCCTTGGGATTAGTTATAGTTTTGTCGCTTACTCTTATGGAACTGATAATACTTTTTGGTATATTATTCTTGGACTTATTTATGATTGCCCATGTAGCTTTTGATTTGTTAGATGCTGTTTTTATTTTATAAGTGTTTTGTGCTTTTTGAGTTAAATGAATTATGGTTTTATACAGCTTTGAATATTTTTTAAATTTAGTTTTATTAGTTATATTCTTATTATGTCTATAGTTCCACATTAGTGCTCTCTTTTTTTTGCTACAAATTTTTATTCCGCGTGATACCCATTGTTGTTTCTCTTTAATACTAACAGTAACATTTTTTATAGGAAAGCATAAGTTATATATCAATTTAAAAGTATGCATAAACAAATTATAGGCGGTATTGGGATTATCAGTATCATAAATATCTGAGAATGATAAATTTTGCAAGTAATTTTTAAATTTTTGTAAGTTACATTTACTATAGTCTCGTCTTTTTATTCGCCATTGATTTATCAAAAATACTTTAGTTACTGGTAATTTTAAAAATTGCGCTGTGTGGTCTGATAGACCGAAGTCGATAACCTGAGATTTACACTTCTTGCCAAAATTATGAGCAAAGTTATCGATGCATGTTCCACTTGTATGTCGAGTTGGCTGAAACAATTCCAACTTCAAATTAAAATTTAATAGCAAACATTCTAATTCTAATAAAGTATAGTTTCGCTTTAGAGAATCTATATTGTAATCACCTGCAATCACAACATTTCTGTTTGGGTTCTCCCTTTTTAGGATATCTAAANGATTATGAATCTAAAAATAGCACAGGTACAGACGACAGCACATCAAGTTATCACAATCTGTCAAATTTCTGCAAAAGATTATTACCTTATCATGCTGTTGAAAGTTAACGTTCGAATGGTAAAATTTGACAGAATCGGATACGTTGACCTGTTGTCGTCCGTACATCCTATCTGGATGTATTTAGCTCGAAAACTACTACTAATCTTACTTAAACCAAAATTATTATTTACCCATAACTTACAACTAATTTTCCTTGAATTTATCTCGTATCCGAAAGCATGAAATAGTCTTGATATTCCTAAGCTAAGTCATGATTACTGTCGTTCCCTAGAATTCAATTAATCTCCAAACTATAATTACATCTAACTGCGGTATTCAATATTCTATCTATCTCTGGATTTGCTTACTAGAGATAGGAATTTGACATCACTTGTATGGGACAAATGTCATAATTCTATCTCTAGTTAACAAATCCAGAGATAGATAGGTTATTGGGAACGGCCGTAAATCGATTAACATTTAATCATAATAAATCAAATGAATCGAGTGATGATAATTTAGTTATGCCATAATCGATACACTATAGATATATGGATATATTCCCGTGGTTTTATCAGCGTCTTGAAGAAACTATTTCTCGCACCGAGATAAAAGTGAGCTAACACCATTGTTATGTTTTTGAAACTGGCTTTACAAATTAATTAAAAAACGTTAAGTTATTTTGCGTATAAGAAAACCACACACACATTCATCTGTTTATCCAGACAATTTATATTTTGGTTATCAGGGTTCTGTACCCAAACGGTAAAACGGGACCCTATTATTAAGACTTCGTTGTCTGTCTGTCTCCACGCTGTATCTCATTAACCGTGATAGCCAGAAAGCTGAAATTTTCAGAAATGATGTATTTCCGTTGCCGGTATAACAAGAAATACATTTTTTTTTTAAATATGATGGGGCTCCCTATACTATAAACGTGTGAAAGCGCAAATTATAATTTTGTTAAAACTTTTGAAACAAAGTTATTTTTGGTGTTCGAAAAATATTTGTAATTTGGCTAGATGTGGGTAATAGATACATTCATTTTTCATATATAATAATAGTACGGAACCGTTCATGCGCGAGTCCAACTCGCACTTGGCCGGTTTTTTGTATTATACTTTCTCCACGTGTTATTAGAAAATCAATAGTTAATAATACTTTGAAGAAGTTAGGGTATTTTTTTAAAGAAAAATAAGTACCTGTATTTAATTTTTTTTTCATTATTTTCACGAACTTACTATCACATTTTAACACCTCTTAAACCAAATGAAATAATTCACTGCTTACGCAATATAAAGACGCTTAATTAAGAGTAATAAATCAATTAGATGGAAAGTAATTAATTCTGGTTTAGAAAACGTGTCAACCTTCGTGCGTTGACGAGTTTACCATATTCGGTAACCTAATTTAGTTATATGTTTCTGACGGAGTTAATAACTAAATTGTATACTAGGCTATATATTATAATGTTAATATAATAATGTCTAGCACATTTTAGGTTAATTCACTGCTAATTTTGTAAGGTTGAAGTCAAATTTTAAAAGAATATTTTTATACTCAATATGTCAAAAAGGGATGTGTGGACCCTACATATACTTAAAATTATAAATGTGTAAGTTTGTGAGGATGTGTGTATGAATGCATGTAACTCCGATGCACGAGTGTAGCAATCACGGACTTCCAGAATCTGGGCTGCTGGGTGAAAGTTTCTAATACCCATAAAGCGATTTCGGCCTGATGCGGGAATTGAACCCCAGACCCCTTGCATAGCAGTCGTGCTATATGACTATTACTGCAACAATCTCTCTCCGGACGTGCCGGATTGCCATCCCATCGGGTTATAAGAGTGAGGAATAGAGAGTGCATTAGTGTCTGCGCGGGCACTATAATATGTCCTGCGCAGCTGGCTGATCTCATTATATGAGAAAAGCCGCTGTAGCCGACAATCGGCTAGGTCACCATCATCAGTGCAACAAGGCGGTCAAATAATAAACTGAAAACTTTCATAACAACCATTCTAAATCAAAATTAAACACTATCTCCTCCACAGTAGCCAAATACTAATTAGTGCAACAAAACCCACATTGTGGTTCTACGACCCTAAACAATGAAATGCATGACAGCCATTTAAACGAGCAGACGTATTATTCACGGCTATTTTGTTCCCAAGTTTATTTTTTAAAAGATAAAGATAAAGATAAAGATATTTTATTTTGTAAAACATGGTACAGGCATAGATCTTAGACTAGGTAAGTAGTATCACTCATGTTTTGCCTTATGATGGCGTACAAAATTTCAATGGTACTTAAGCTAGCTTAAGATATTAGAAATAAAAAAAAACATTAATGAAATATGTAGATAGTTATAAGTAAAACAAGATCAAAATAATGTCATCACTAAAAGAGAATGTGAACTATGTTTGCATCATTCAGTTAAAAATTCTTGTATGCTATAGTAGCATTTATTTATTAAATACCTTTTAAAATGGGTTTTAAATAATGTATCTGGCATTTGTTTTATTGCTTTGGGTACTTTGTTATACAATTTGGGCGCCAAACAGAAAATACTTTTATGCTTTAAGGTAGTTTTTGAACTTATTATACTGAAGCAATCATTATTCCTACGGTTACGAATTACAGTGTCAGATTGTTTTTTAAAAATATGTGGATTGTTCCGAACAAAATTTACTACTTCGAATATGAAAAGAGATGGCAGAGTCAATATTTTGTGTTTAATGAAAAATGGTTTGCAACTGTCTGTAACTTTTAACCCGAACATAGCTCTGACACATCGTTTCTGCGACTTAAAAATGATTTCTCTGTTTGTTGAATTTCCCCAATACATGATTCCGAACCTGAGGACTGAACCAACCATACCGTGATAGGCCGTGCAGAGCGCTTCTTTAGTTATAACTGGAGATAGTCTATAGAGGGCATAGGATGAGGAGCTGATTCTCTTATTGAGGTCTTCTGTATGGGCTTTCCAGTTAAGATTTCTATCAATAATGATACCTAAAAATTTTGTAGTGTCAGCTTTATTTATAGCTGTCCCTTGGTACGCGATATTAATGTCTGGTGAAGCTGATCTTTGGCTGAAGTGCATTATTTTAGTCTTTTCTAAATTTATTTTTAAATTATTGTTATTTAACCATTCTATTACTGATTTTACGGTACTATTAATTTCATTTTCATATGTGGTTTTGTTAATAGCATTTATTGTTATCGTACTGTCATCTGCAAAAAGGGAAATGGGATTCTGTGTCACCTTTGGAAGGTCATTTATATAAATTATGAACAAGAGTGGACCCAACACACTCCCTTGGGGAACTCCATATTCAACTGTACGTTTAGGTGACTTAAACATTTCTTCCTTTTTACTTTTGAAATTAATTTTGGATATCTCAGTATATATTTTACGGTTTTTGAGATATGATTCTATCAAGTTTAGTACATTTCCACGGATACCATATGCTTCTAATTTTTTTAATAAAATGTCATGATTAACGTAATCGAATGCTTGAGTCATGTCACAATATACAGCGCATACGGGTGTCTTATTGTCTATATTATTCATGACTGCACTCAAGAAATCAAAAATTGCTAAATTAATTGTTTTATTTTTTCGGAATCCTTTTTGATTATGTGTAAGAATATTAAATTTTTCTAGATAATTGTAAATTTGTTCATATATGTATTTTTCGAATATTTTAGAGAGAATGGGAATAAGTGCTATGGGTCTATAAGAATTCATGTTTTGTTTATCGTCTTTCTTAAACAACGGTTTTACAATTGACGTTTTGAGACTGTTTGGGTATAATCCCGTGTTAATACACAAGTTCATAATGTAACTTAGATGTTCGCATATTTCAGATGCAACATACTTAACTACGAGAGTGGATACTTCATCATGTCCTACGCTTGTAGTGTTTTTTAGTGACCTGATGATTTTAAGGATATCGTACGGTGTACTTGGTGCCATAAACATAGATTTATTTGAATGATCTATTAATGAAGTTACTTTTTCACCTGATCCCAAGATGGGTTTAATTTTTTCTATGAAGTAGTTATTGAAATTATTTGCGATCTCCTTGGGATTAGTTATAGTTTTGTCGCTTACTCTTATGGAACTGATAATACTTTTTGGTATATTATTCTTGGACTTATTTATGATTGCCCATGTAGCTTTTGATTTGTTAGATGCTGTTTTTATTTTATAAGTGTTTTGTGCTTTTTGAGTTAAATGAATTATGGTTTTATACAGCTTTGAATATTTTTTAAATTTAGTTTTATTAGTTATATTCTTATTATGTCTATAGTTCCACATTAGTGCTCTCTTTTTTTTGCTACAAATTTTTATTCCGCGTGATACCCATTGTTGTTTCTCTTTAATACTAACAGTAACATTTTTTATAGGAAAGCATAAGTTATATATCAATTTAAAAGTATGCATAAACAAATTATAGGCGGTATTGGGATTATCAGTATCATAAATATCTGAGAATGATAAATTTTGCAAGTAATTTTTAAATTTTTGTAAGTTACATTTACTATAGTCTCGTCTTTTTATTCGCCATTGATTTATCAAAAATACTTTAGTTACTGGTAATTTTAAAAATTGCGCTGTGTGGTCTGATAGACCGAAGTCGATAACCTGAGATTTACACTTCTTGCCAAAATTATGAGCAAAGTTATCGATGCATGTTCCACTTGTATGTCGAGTTGGCTGAAACAATTCCAACTTCAAATTAAAATTTAATAGCAAACATTCTAATTCTAATAAAGTATAGTTTCGCTTTAGAGAATCTATATTGTAATCACCTGCAATCACAACATTTCTGTTTGGGTTCTCCCTTTTTAGGATATCTAAA
>NWSH02000008.1:3803894-3828716 GCA_002382865.2 Heliothis virescens
GGCAATTTTTTTCCATGATTACCAATAAATAAACTATATTCTATTAAATTTTGAAGCTTACAGAAGGAAGTTTTTTTTTCGTAATAATTTTACATTTTGAAAAATAAAATGCATGATGATGTGCAGGGCTGAGGCCTGCCAGGTCTTTGCTGTTGGCCTTGGTGTACTATGACTCATCACTTCACAAATTTCTAGCCTTACAGGCCGACCGTTAGTCGGAGGGTTCACTAGCTCTCAGGTTACAAAGGAACACGGTAGATTTTAGTCAGTAAAAGTCTGACACTCCCTCACGCTGTTACCCACAGTGGAAGGGGTCATAGTGATGATTTTCCATCGTTAAAAAAAGGTAACTAATTCACCATCTTCCAAGGATCGTAACGTCATGAAAATTGGTAGTTGTATGTAGTTCGGATGACAATACAATAATATCGTACTGTCGAACTGATTTCATGATGGAGCCAGAAGATATGAACTGGAACTGTAAGTTGGAACATCGTATCGTGCACTTACAAAAGCGTGTTTTTCTAATGTTGTTTAAACCACAATTTTTGCATGAGGTTTTCTAAGTTTTCTATATTTGTAAGAAGGTCCTAACAAACATAATCCTATAAAATCTATTACAATATCTACTTTACAGTTTCATTTTATTTTGATTATGCATTCGTAAAATATAGTATTTGTATAGTTCTATAAGCGAAGGGTCAACTACTAATAAACTGAAAGCCTCATGGACTCAACAATATGGAACCAGACTTGACAGTTTCTAGAGGTTGAAGAGTAAAACCAAATTTTAAGTGCTCCAGTTTAATTTAATTAGAAATTTCCATCACTCTCCGTCGTTCCACGACCTCTTTTTGAACAGTAAAGAATTTTACGAAAATAATTTCACACAATCTTGAACCACTCCCTTGATTTCCTTGCAGTCGGAACTGTCCTCCCACTCCGGGCAGTGCTGCAATAAGAAAAAAACGTAAATTATACTGTTAAGTGGAATAATTATCAGATAAAAGTCACCTGTAGATAATGACGAAAAATGATAATAAAAAAAAAGAAATCCCCAAAAAGTAACAGAATTATTGCATTTTCTGATAAAGTCGTCGGAAAACACCTTCCAATTAAGTTGGCTTTTGACCTCAATTCCAGATACGTCTTTAGCATTGATCATACTAGACAACTCAAACTGTTTTTTTATTGTGAATAGTTGTATATGTCGCAGTAAAATAGTTATAGCCGTGATATAGTTATATCCCTAGGGATATGATTATATACCGGAACATAGTTATAAGAAAGCGAGCTAAGCGCTAAAAGTTAGGTTTTAATGACAAAAACGAATCGCTGTAAATCCGACTCCACGTAGTCTTGTCTGCCCTACCCCTAGAGTGTAATTCAAAATCGCGTAGGCGCGGAGGGGCGAGGCGGGCCGCGAGTTGAGGAGCTGGTGGTACGATAAACTCGCGTGGGACCGCCGGAGCCCCGCAGCGCCGGAGCCGTGACAGAAAACATGACTGTTGCATGATGTATGCTTGCTATGTTCCGGTATATAATTATATCCCTAGGGATATAACTATATTACGGATTTATCTATCTTACTGCGACATATACATTATACTTTTTTTTTTTGTAACGATAGGAAATCATCAGTATGACCCCTCCCGCTGTGGGTGACCGCGGGAGGGAGTGTCAGACTTTTACTGACTAAAATCCGCCGTGTCCCTTCGGGAGCCTTTTGTGTGCCAGGGCCGCGGTAACTCTTTCGAACAACCCGCAACTCCGGCGGTACATTATACTTACGTTCAACATTTGAACAGAAATGCAATGTCTCATCTTCATGAAGTCACAGAACTCGGGTGGGGCATAATTCTCGATGTCACCGTTGATACAGTTTGCTTTCACATCTTCCAGAAGACTCGCATCGCTTCCGAGATCTTTAGTCACTACATCTACTAACTTGGTCTTATCCAGTTTACCATCGTCAGTGGCAAAACCTTTCTTTTTTGCTATACAGAGATCACGCTCACACTGGAAAAACATAAAAGCATTATAATTATAAGACTTAAAATAACCCTCTTAAAAGTAAGAATAGACCTAAAGTCTAAAAGTACAAGTTTGACGATAAAACTATACGATTTCAAGACCGAGGGTTTTTCTAGATATCTTCTATAATATAAAGCTGAAGAGTTTATTTGCTTGAACGCGCTAATCTCAGGAACTACTGGTTCAATTTAAAAAAATCTTTCAGTGTTAGAAGCCCATTTATCGAGGAAGGCTATAGGCTACTTTTTATCTGGGTGCGCCTAGTAGTTCTCACGGGACGCGGGTGAAACCGCTGGTGGAAGTTAGTTTTACAATATTACAGCTTTTACAAACTAAAATTGTTGATGGTAATATTCTTACCGTTATAGGATCCCTTGATGTCTGTAAACATTCAGACATATCATCGGGCATTATTAACTTCTCCTCAGGGGGACCTTTCTTGCAACAATGCATTGCATGCTAGAATAAAATAAAACATCATGAAAACAAAAACATTCCTATCAATAATTACAATCTTTTTTTGAAATATGAATTAACGAAGAAAAAATAGTTCTTAGGAATCGTTTATACCAAATGAATGAAAATTAGTTAAAATGCACAAGTAGAATTAATGCTAACCACTTCATAATAAAGTTAGTATACTTACAGGATGGAAAACATGTCTGCATTGTTTCTTGTCTACGTCAGCCTGTGAAAAGAAAGTTGAATTTGTTATAGTTGTTATTTATCTGCGGAATTCATTATTCTGTCTATCTCTGGGTTTGCTTACTAGAGATAGGAATTTGACATTACTTGTATGGGGCTTATGTCAAAATTCTATCTCTAGTAGGCAAATCAAGAGATAGATAGGTTATTGGGAACGGCCGTTAGTAATCTTGGATCACGGATATTTAGCTCATCGAGCCTACTGAATTTTATGGTAAAGATGAGCAGAATTCACTGTTTAAACAAATATATTTGCTTCGTTTTTCGCACGTTACATTAAATGGGCAAAATATCATCATCTGCCTAGCCTTTTCCCAACTATGTTTGGGGTCGGCTTCCAGTCTAACCGGATGCAGCTGAGAACCAGTGTTTTACATGGAGCGACTGCCTATCTGACACCTCCACAACCCAGTTACCCTGGGCATACCTGGCACGCCTTGGTAAGATGGTGTTCAGACTTCTGGCTTCTGACTACCCGTAACGACGCCAAGATGTTTCAAAATGACAGCCGGACCCCACTGTTTATCGTGCCTTCAAACACGGAAGAACTCGTTATGAAAAGATGGTCACCCATCCACAGACCGACCGCGTCAAGCGTTGCTTAACCTTATGATCGATCGATCCGCGCGGCTTTGACTTAGTCACGAGCTCTTACATTAAATGGGCAAAATAGCCACTATTAAATGGGAATGGACTTCTTTTCAATTAATTTCTGATGACCAAATCCAACGCTGTTTGTAAATGAAGAATACAATGTAATGAAAAGTTTAAATCTCTCTAAAAAAGTACTAAAAGCTTTGGCCCTTCAAAATATATACCAAAAAATATAATATAATCTTACCAAAGCGACCGCAAATACAAAGCTCAATATAACAACACGATACATGTCGAACAAATTGTTTAGCACTGACACTGAAAATTACAATCGCGAGAATATATTTATATGTACATAAAGGGGTAATTTATTGCCAGTGCTATCTAAATACCAGAAAATTGTAGCAGTTTACTGAGTCATAACAATAATGATTGTCACCTTTATGTGTTTCTAAAAAATAATGTGGCGGTCTGTTTTTTTGTTAAACAGTGTATGCGTATTTTTGTAAGCTTTGCCGTGGTGTCTTCATTGCCATTTTACTTTTTAAGTTGGTATTTTTTTTTTCAATGCCTTCGTATCATTATAAATTATGTTATAAGTTATGTTTTATGTTACTAACATATTCAATGTTTATAGTGTAATGGATAATTTCACATAGAGAGGACCATGGCAATAAAATATATGGGTACATTAATTTAAGTGAAAAAAAACATATTTGTTCAGTTATTAGGGTTGAGCTCCATTACATTTATATATTTTTTTTGTATTAATTTACTACCATCGGTTCTAGACACCATAGAATTTTGTATTTGGGACACTGCGTTCATGTTAAAATGTGTCCATTTTCAGGACGAGCTATATATCATTTATGAGCAATATTTTATTTTTTATAAATTATCAAATTACAAACTTGTAGTCATTCCATTTTGCCACGAGTTCTTTTTATTATTCTAAAATGGACTGAAATGGGGCCCAAGTTTCGTAGATAGTTCGTTGCTGCTAAACTTTTACTGACCACGTTTCAAGCAAATCCAACTCCTATTACTAGCGTGAAAAGATCCAATTTCAGATTGCAAATGCATACTTCGTCCTAATAATTTATAGCTAACGTGGTTTTGATTGTCACTCGGCATGTGTATAAATTGGGCTGTGGTTAGCGAACGATTAGCGTTGATGAACAATAGCTTTGGAACGAGTCATGTCAATAGTTATTATGATTGCAGCCAATGATATAAATTATTTCCTTGTTTGTTTTGTATTTGGTGTTATGGGAGTCCTAGGGTTACCACCTTTTTTAGGTACTCATTGAATAAAGTTGCAGATTTTTCTGTCTTAGAATTTTCGAAAAATTTTACTTGAAGACATTTTCCAAGAACACTGGAGTAAATATTTAAGAAATATACGAAACTAGCATTTTATGAGGCTAACGGCCAAATTGATGAATAAAGTTCAAAGTTATGTTTAAAATATGTTTGTAGCATCACAACCCTAGAGTAGCAATGAAACAATTTCATTGAAACCTGAAGCATTACAGACTCATAATTCGTCAATTTGAACTTCAACAATTTGAAAAAAAAAATTCAATAGAATAACTATTATTATTATTTGGCGATTTGATTACTTTAAATGCGACAATTTTTAGGGTTCCGTACCCAAAGGGTAAAAACGGAACCCTATTACTAAGACTTCGTTGTCTGTCTGTCTGTCTGTCTGTCTGTCTGTCTGTCTGTCTGTCTGTCTGTCTCCACGCTGTATCTCATTAACCGTGATAGATAGAAAGCTGAAATTTTCACAAATGATGTATTTTCGTTGCCGCTATAACAACAAATACTAAAAACTAAAAAAAGTTATATATTAAGGGGGTCACCATACAATAAATTATAAAGACAGTGCAATTTGAATACAACGCCATCTGTTACTCAAGCTTGGAACTACAGCTTGGTACAGAACCCTTCGCGCGCGAGTCCGACTCGCACTTGGCCGGTTTTCACAACTGTGGAGTCAATTGATATTTTAGCAGAGTTCATGCGTTTATCTATTGTGAACTACATATAATTATAGAAATGAACTACCGATTATAATGTGTTTTACGTGATACTCGTCAACACGAACGTGTGGACGATTCATTTTTTGTTGTGCTGGGTTGTTTTTTTGTATAAATTATGAATCACATTTTTAATTTTATATAGGTTTTTCATATAGGTCGCTGAAAATATAATTTCATTTAATGTACAAAAAAGTTTGCTTCTTAGTAATATTGTTGTCTAACTTTAACACCAAAACAGATGAATCGATTTTAATAGATAGTCTACAGGCGGAGACTGGATATAGGCTATTATTTATCCAGGAAGTTAGGTCGGTCCTTTACATGACATGACATGACAGGACATGAGTTGAACCACAGAAAGCAGCTTGCCAAGGCACCTCTGAAAAGTAAAATACATTTACAAATACCCACATTTCCCTGTGCTATAACTAACTAGACGGGAAAATATCCCCAAAAAAATATTAGGCTTCCTCATTTAATTTAGGTACATTTAAATACGTCGGCTTTACTTGCAAACGTTGGAGGATAATAAAAATTTAGAATTTCCAGCCTGCTCCGAGTTGATAAGAGAATGACGTCATAAAATTCTGTGCCACGCTAGGATATGAAATCATCTTTCTGAATGATCCTAAGGTGGGCTAAATTATATTGCCCTCATTCGATCCTACTTGAGTTTCTCTGAGGTCATTAGGCATTGAGAAAATTTATGGTATTCCGATTTCTTATTCATGTAGAAGTGGATTTCATTTTATTTATCTAGTGTCTGATTTTGTCTTCGAAAGGCTTTTTTGGGTGAAACAATAACTGGATGACAATACTGAAAACAGGCAACTGTGTGTGTATGATTGAAATTGTTTTAATAATTATTGTTTGTTTTTTTACATTCTAAAATAAAAATATCAATTCTGAATGGAAATAGTATTAAAGGTAGAAATTCTCTTTGTGAATGCAGTTCTAAGTGAGTGAGCTAACTTTTGCCTTTTAAGTTGAAGCTAGTTACTATTTATTTACCTCAGTATGCCATTATCCTTTTTTTTCTTACTATAATATTAAAATGCAGAAGTGAGTCAATTTGTTATGACGCTAAAATGGTAAACTGACTGAGATGTTCAGTATGGAGTTAACTGGTATCTTAGAGACAGAGATAGGTAAGCTAATTTTTACAGGGCGCGGAATACAGATGAAGTCCAGAAGAAATGTCGTTGGGTCATCATTGGTACAAATAACGAACACCATTTTATTAAATTGTCTCAAATTTTCCCCATTTTCACGTCTTCCCATTTAAGTTAAAATAAAATTACATGTTTTCAGCCGTCTTTTTTACTTAAAGTTTATTATTTAAATGTGCAGGACAAGCTCTGTGCGGTCGAAACTGATGAGGAGATCGTGACGAGAATGCGAGCGGGGTCAGGTCACAATGTTTGTTAATATGCAGAAGGTGTGAAAATATGCCAGGTTTCATAAAGTGGGAAAGAATAGTAGTAAGTCACCAATGTTTTACATGGAGTGACTGTCTATCTGACCTCCTCAACTCTGTTGCCCAGCCAACCCGATACCGTTTGGTGAGATTGGTTAGCAGCTTTCTGACTTTTGACAACTCGGAAAGACTGGTGTAGATATTTAAATGACAGCCGATATGGTCACTCGTCGACGGACCAAATGCGCGAAGCGATGCTTAATAAACTCCTCAACTGGTCAAAATTAAGGTAAGAATAAACGAACTTAACTAGAGACAGGTAATGGTTCTTCACAGTTGGTACTTCTGTATTTCCTTAGCATATACGTCACGCGCCGTAGTCACGCAATGTGCCAGCCATCGGCGTATGTTCCAGAGTCGAGGCATGCTTAATTTTATAATCGCTGTTGTCTCCTACAGTCCTGGTACTTTCGTAATTTCGTAATCATGTTTGTGTTTCTATTTTCAGTATCTTTGCTAGGGTTGATATAAAGTGCGTGCTTATTTTATTTCTGTTTATTCATTTGCATGATTTTAATTATTATTTTTTTCTGAGAATCTTGTCGATATCCAAAGTACTTACAAAGTACTACTTAGTATGGATAATCCAAAAGTGTGCATATAGAAGTATAAATACTTTTTCATATTTCCATTAAGTTCCGCCTCAAGTCCTTAGTGCCAGGGCTGCGGGTTGTTTGAAAGAGTTACCGCGGCCCTGGCAAACCAAGGGCTCCCGAAGGACACGGTGGGTTTTGTCAGTGAAAGTCTGACACTCCCTCACGCTGTCACCCACAGCGGGAGTGGTCATTCTGATGATTTCCCATCAATAAAAAAAGGTCCTCAGTGTATTCTTTTATTATATGCGCATTTAATTTCAGTACCTACCTTACGAAGAAATTGAAAAGCTTATAGAAGTAATTCGACATGCTCGATTTTCTTCATTACTGCAGTAATAACAATATCTGCTCGTAATTGACCCCTAACAAGGCCTATTCTTGTTTATTGATATTATTGCACACTTAGTCCTAAAAGTAGTGTTAAGAATATGTAATAACAGAGTCTAGACTTAAATTATACAGTTTCAATTAGCTACTGTGTTTTCCAAGAAGTGTTTCATAATGTTTTGAATCCTAAATTCATAAAAAGTCTGTACTAATTGTGTCTTGATATTACACGTAAGCAACGACTTACGATGAATTTAAATATGTGAGCCTCAGTTTCATAAGTTCCAGGTAAAGTTCCAGATAGCTATCTGACAGATAATGCCATAGAAATGTTTTTAATTTTAACTCTATTTCTCGCTTATTTCTTAGAACTTTTTACAACTTATCCTGGAAGTTACTTGCGTTATTTTTTACGGAAGCGATTTACAAGTGCAAGGTCCAGGTTATACAAAAAGAATATAAAAATATCATAAACAAATCAAAATACTAATAAACAAAACATTTCATCAAATAAAACATCTGCAATCTCTCGAACAATAGTTAAATCGTTCATTTCGCTCAAGTTAAAGTTAATAAACAGAATTACTTTCGTCGAGTGCCTACTCTAGTCGATGGCTTCGGTCGATACCACTCGTGATTGTGTGAGATGAGGCTTCAAACGAAATCGAGCAAGCTTCCGTATTCCACGATTTATTAGATAAAAACCTATTGTATTGATGCTTTTGGAATTACCGGCGCTTTGTGCATGGAATTAATGTTCGTGAATGAAAGGGTAAATGTTGTGTATAGGTTTAGAAGTTAATGTGCTTTGAATATTGTGTAAGGAAGTGTATTTCTTGAATATTTGGAACCCCATTTTTTTTAAAGAATGTTTGAGAGTGTTGGTTGTGTTTAGGACGAAATTTGATAAAACTTGGGAGCAATATAGCAAGCATCATAATCACAAATAGGCTACTGTGTGACGGGTAGTAAGAGTTTATTTCTTCAAGAAGTGTAAATGAGGAAGCTATTTCCGTTTGAAATAAACAGATGTCTAATATCTTGTTATGAAAATGTCAATCACATAATATTTTTATTCGAACAACGCTTTCAAAATACAACTTTAACAGCAAATAATATAAATAGACAAGATCCAACAGAAAATAGAATCCAATTTAATTCACAACCCACAGACCTCAAAATTCCTAGGCACTTGAAATAACCTTCGCGATTCCGTTTGACTCTCAGGTATTTGCGAAGTTCATTCATTATGTCAATATTAAGTCTGGGAACATTTTCAACTACGACTCGGCTCTGACGTGTGTGAATAGGTAAGTCGACAATGTTTGTGTTTCGCGAAAGTGAAATTTTGGCATACATTTTTCATGTATGTTATGTTATATAATACTTCATTTTGACGAGAAGCTTGAGGTTCATTAACAAACGTAAAATTCAATCTATCATCTCTCATTCAAAGATCGTTCCAAAACGCGATCTGAAAATAGCATTGCCAGAAAATCAAAAAACTTGTCTTAGCAAAGATTATAGTTTTTATCAGTGGCTATATTCTAGGTTGTAGGTCAGAAAAATATGTTAGTTAAAAGGATAATTTGGGGAGAATGTTACAGTATTTTAGTGTTCAGTGTGGTATGCAGTTAAAATAAGGTAAGTTTTAATAAATAAGTGTTCAACGTGTGTTGAGTGTAAAGACGCTTCTTCTAAAACGTGGTTTTGGTAACACCGAAAGGCGTCATTAATTTACGAGTATATAGTAAAAAAAAGGCTAGGAAGTAACAATGTAATGCATGTTTAATTTGATTGAAATTCTACCATTACATATTTATTTTGAGAAAACAGGAGCCTTTGATAGTTGTTTATGTACAGACAACAGCAGGTCACGGTATCCGAGTATGTAAAATTTTACTAGTCAAACATTAACCTACCTTCGTTGTGATAAGGTTGAAAATCTATTACAGAAATTTGACAGATTGTGGTAACTTTATGCGCTTTCGTCAGTACTTGCGATAGTTGACGGGGCGTCAACAGCGGTATCATCACGATTCATAGGTTGTTTTACTCGGTAAAGCAAAATTAATTTATCTGAAATGAGAATTATCCAGTGACGAATTTATCGGGATGGTTTCACACTGGCTTATCATTTGGATTTTGTATTTATGTCACGAGCAAAATTGTGCGCCATTTTATAAGTTGATTTCTGATCAATGTGATAAAATTGTTTAGGTAAAAAAAGTCACAATATCATTTTTTGTGCACTTTGTTAATCTTTGATTTTACCTGGAATTATTATTCGTGTGTTTTCTATAGATACAAGACGAGATATTGTACAGACGAAAGCAGGTCAACGTATACGAATCTGTCATTTTTTACCAATCAAACATTAACCTTCCACTATTGTGATAAGATTGAAAATCTATTGCAGAAATTTGACAGATTGTGGTAGCTTGATGTGCTGTCGTCTGTACAATAATGTGGCTATAAATAGATCACTTGTTGTTCAAATAACACAATATAGAAAGCAATGATTACAGGTTCCAACATCCGTCAAGTTGATAATATTGCGTGCAAACAAGTAAGTAATGAATAATGAATATTACATAACTTCTGAAGTGTTACACAATCACTCTTGTTTTCGTTCCATTTTCCCTATTCAGCCACATAAATCTAATTTGCAGTTTTTCTGATGTCATCATTTTCCCAATTCGCCACCTTTCTGGACTATTTAGGGGCAAAAAGGTCGATTTATTTTATCAACGTAACCTTCGCTCGTAAAAAAGTCTAAAACTTTTACTATAGGTAGCGTTTAACAGGCATAACTAGGATAGCTGTGTAAATCAATAGGTACCAGCGGTAGATGTTATGACCCATAAAGTTATAAGGATTTTATAGCAGATCCTGAGTTTGGGCATAAAGATCCGATGGGTTGTTGGGCGCATAAGAGGTGAGTTTTTCATAGATATTATTTAATAGGTTGGTAGAATATCATGTTCATACCTGGTTTTATGTCTTGCCTTACCTTAGACCGGCTAGTGTATTTTTGTTTGTTGATGTGGAAGCACCCCTTTCTATAATATGGACACAATCTCTGGTTATTTCTGAATGAGCTAACATTAAAATGAATAGTACGAGAACATACTAAATTATTTCACAATATTGTTTGCATTTTTTTCAGTAGTTCATATTTCATGTTCAATTATTATTATTCATGTGGCTTTCATGCCTTTAATTATTCAAAACATAAAAATACATCACTGGCATGGCACAACCTTATATTTTTATTATAATTATAATAAAGAAAAGTAAAGTAATAAATATTTTTTCAAGTTTTCAGGAAAGTTTTTATAACAAAAGCTTGGTCATGAAAAACTTTTTAGCCACTAAAATAGTTATTCATTACCTTCACGCACCATTGCTTATTCCTTGAATTTCCCCTGAAACCGCTTACTTGATCGATTATGCATGAATTTTGTGAGCCCTTGAACTAATATTGCTTTAATGTCGACCATTTCTTTTAGTACAATCCTACTACAGTGCCTATAAATATTTTATGAGGTTTTTTTCCATTGTGATACAATTAAAAGTTTTTTTAAAGAAGGAATATATTATTGAAGTTCGTTGGTCTTGAAAGTGATTTGAATTTACTGTTGAATGAATTACATGAGAAGAAAAAATATAAGATTTTTATTTGTAAACATTGATGCTGCCTTATTGGTCTATAGCCGCGACTGCTGTGCNAAAATATGTTAGTTAAAAGGATAATTTGGGGAGAATGTTACAGTATTTTAGTGTTCAGTGTGGTATGCAGTTAAAATAAGGTAAGTTTTAATAAATAAGTGTTCAACGTGTGTTGAGTGTAAAGACGCTTCTTCTAAAACGTGGTTTTGGTAACACCGAAAGGCGTCATTAATTTACGAGTATATAGTAAAAAAAAGGCTAGGAAGTAACAATGTAATGCATGTTTAATTTGATTGAAATTCTACCATTACATATTTATTTTGAGAAAACAGGAGCCTTTGATAGTTGTTTATGTACAGACAACAGCAGGTCACGGTATCCGAGTATGTAAAATTTTACTAGTCAAACATTAACCTACCTTCGTTGTGATAAGGTTGAAAATCTATTACAGAAATTTGACAGATTGTGGTAACTTTATGCGCTTTCGTCAGTACTTGCGATAGTTGACGGGGCGTCAACAGCGGTATCATCACGATTCATAGGTTGTTTTACTCGGTAAAGCAAAATTAATTTATCTGAAATGAGAATTATCCAGTGACGAATTTATCGGGATGGTTTCACACTGGCTTATCATTTGGATTTTGTATTTATGTCACGAGCAAAATTGTGCGCCATTTTATAAGTTGATTTCTGATCAATGTGATAAAATTGTTTAGGTAAAAAAAGTCACAATATCATTTTTTGTGCACTTTGTTAATCTTTGATTTTACCTGGAATTATTATTCGTGTGTTTTCTATAGATACAAGACGAGATATTGTACAGACGAAAGCAGGTCAACGTATACGAATCTGTCATTTTTTACCAATCAAACATTAACCTTCCACTATTGTGATAAGATTGAAAATCTATTGCAGAAATTTGACAGATTGTGGTAGCTTGATGTGCTGTCGTCTGTACAATAATGTGGCTATAAATAGATCACTTGTTGTTCAAATAACACAATATAGAAAGCAATGATTACAGGTTCCAACATCCGTCAAGTTGATAATATTGCGTGCAAACAAGTAAGTAATGAATAATGAATATTACATAACTTCTGAAGTGTTACACAATCACTCTTGTTTTCGTTCCATTTTCCCTATTCAGCCACATAAATCTAATTTGCAGTTTTTCTGATGTCATCATTTTCCCAATTCGCCACCTTTCTGGACTATTTAGGGGCAAAAAGGTCGATTTATTTTATCAACGTAACCTTCGCTCGTAAAAAAGTCTAAAACTTTTACTATAGGTAGCGTTTAACAGGCATAACTAGGATAGCTGTGTAAATCAATAGGTACCAGCGGTAGATGTTATGACCCATAAAGTTATAAGGATTTTATAGCAGATCCTGAGTTTGGGCATAAAGATCCGATGGGTTGTTGGGCGCATAAGAGGTGAGTTTTTCATAGATATTATTTAATAGGTTGGTAGAATATCATGTTCATACCTGGTTTTATGTCTTGCCTTACCTTAGACCGGCTAGTGTATTTTTGTTTGTTGATGTGGAAGCACCCCTTTCTATAATATGGACACAATCTCTGGTTATTTCTGAATGAGCTAACATTAAAATGAATAGTACGAGAACATACTAAATTATTTCACAATATTGTTTGCATTTTTTTCAGTAGTTCATATTTCATGTTCAATTATTATTATTCATGTGGCTTTCATGCCTTTAATTATTCAAAACATAAAAATACATCACTGGCATGGCACAACCTTATATTTTTATTATAATTATAATAAAGAAAAGTAAAGTAATAAATATTTTTTCAAGTTTTCAGGAAAGTTTTTATAACAAAAGCTTGGTCATGAAAAACTTTTTAGCCACTAAAATAGTTATTCATTACCTTCACGCACCATTGCTTATTCCTTGAATTTCCCCTGAAACCGCTTACTTGATCGATTATGCATGAATTTTGTGAGCCCTTGAACTAATATTGCTTTAATGTCGACCATTTCTTTTAGTACAATCCTACTACAGTGCCTATAAATATTTTATGAGGTTTTTTTCCATTGTGATACAATTAAAAGTTTTTTTAAAGAAGGAATATATTATTGAAGTTCGTTGGTCTTGAAAGTGATTTGAATTTACTGTTGAATGAATTACATGAGAAGAAAAAATATAAGATTTTTATTTGTAAACATTGATGCTGCCTTATTGGTCTATAGCCGCGACTGCTGTGCACGCGATCTCAGATTCGATTGCCCAGGTCGGGCCAAAATCGATTTGTGGGTTTTAGAATCTTTCACAAAGCAGCCCATAGTCTGAAAGTTGGCGGTGTTAAACCGCCGTACCTGGGAGGGCACGTAGAACCGTCCATGAATGCTACTTGGTAGCAGTCGTTGTTATAATTCCAAGTCAGTAGCCGTCAGGCGGATTTGAGAAAATCCTGACACTAGGGCCTGTTAGGTGATTAAACCTACTGTTCACTCGATAAGAAAAAGAAGTAAACATTATAACACTTACTTCCAAACACACACGCCCAGCGCCATCATCATCATCATAATTTCAGCCATAGGACGTCCACTGCTGAACATAGGCCACCCCCATTGATTTCCAAAAAGACCGGTTGGAGGCGGCCTGCACCCAACGCTAGGAGTATGGGTAAATTTTCCTAGCTTGGGGTGGCCTTTGTCCAGCAGTGGACGTTTTTCTGCTGATGAGAAGACGAAAAGGTTTATTTTTACTTATTTCAAGAGCTTCCTAATTAATAAACTCGATTCATCCAAAGACAACACTGAATTCAAAACAATTTTCTACGAACAATCCGGGGTTACGTATTACGTATTACAACGGACATGGGGGTGGTAGGATATTAGCATAGAAATAGGATATTTTTCCAACCCAGCTTATCACGACTTGATTACAGACTTTTTGGATAAGACATCCAGGTTGATTGATAGTTTTCAGACCCTTTAAATAATTTCCGAAGTAGATAGTACCTATCTTCGTTGGTGAGCACGAATTAACTTAATTTTTGATCGTATTTTTGTGCGATTTACGTGAGATAGGTGGGGTTTGGAAACGTGATAATACAGGTTTTTGCAAATAAATTGAATTTGTTGATAAAATATCTTGTGGATTATAAATTGAGGTGGGATTTCAGAATTTTAAATACAAATATACAAAACACAAGTTGTATGTCACTAGAGAGATTAAATATATTATCCTTCTTGTATTTTCAGGTCATTAATTCCTACGAATAAAATCCAATACAATTCTAGTTCATCAGTTTCCGACCTTCATATGCTATGTAGGTACATCACGTTTCATGGTTTGTGATCCCACAGTCTAGACGCGTCCGTTTGCAAACCGCTATTGGTGCTTCAATGGCCCTGACTGACCGCAGTTTACTTCCGCTGGCTTAATTAGTAGAATTGTATGTCTGTAGTGAGATGTGTTATATGATAATGTATCTTGGAAGGGTTTCTCAGTATCATCCTGGAGTTCTTGGGGTATTAAATTAGGAAGCATATTAGTTTAATGAAGTTCTGAAGTTACCCGTAATTTCACCCGCGTACTGGGAGAACTACTTCACACATCCAAGCAAAAAGTAGCCTTTGTCCTTTCTTTGGCTTCAGACTTCCAATAGACAGACAGACAGACAAACAGGCAAGTAAATTTTTTTCTTATGGTATAAGTAAGTATCAAATTAATATTAAAATTGAGAATCACCATTACATGTATAACCGTGACTACGTACCAGCCATACGGAACGGTCGATCATACGGTTAACCAATTCTTGGCGCAGACGGTCTATCAATGAAGGACCATCTATATCAAAATATGTTCTTTTATGTTTCAATAGGCAAGTTACAATTTGTAGGTCACAAAAATCAGTTGAGTATCTTTGACAGCCATTTTGTCCTTATCATGCTTGATTATACTCAAAGTCATATCTCCAAAAAGTTTATATTAACCGCCAAATTCGCCCACATTAATAACGATTCATCTTAACAAAATCTCCATTGACAAATCCTTTTTTGCAACTACACGAAATATATACAGGCTCAGTTTCCAAAGGCGAAAATCCAATAACGTCACAGTTTGCATGATAGATGGAACACATTAGCAACAAAGAATCGAGTGATAACTCTCTGGTTCAAAGCCTAGATTTTAAAATTTATAACCCGACATTTCGGTGCCGAAATGAATTTTTGGTACCCATATCAATTTTTGATATACCGAATATCGGTATGTTATGTGCGCATGATATTTGGCAACTTTTTTCAGCTTGATTAGTTTTAAGAAACGGGGAAAAAATGTTTTTTTTTCTGAAATATGCATTTTAATAGATGTTTTGTCAAGGGTTATGTTTTGGTATAATGCCGATCTAAAAAGAATCAAAATTGATTGTTAGGTTATAATATCTTCAAATACAACGGACTATTCCAATTTCAGTACCCTACGATATTCCATTTCCAAAGCGATTCTTTTGAATAATAATAACCTTTGGTAAACTTGTGCAGTTGCCAAGGCGGCATACGGCACAACGTACTATGACAGTCCACTTAAAAGTTTTAACTTTACGGGCAGGCTTGCTAGCGAAATATCGGCCTGAAGATATGGTGAGCTAGCCAAAATAACTAGCAAAGTTTAAGCGTGTACTGTTAGTATTTATATTTTTTGGAAGGGTTAGAGTTCAAATTAGAAGTATGTTGTAGACATACAGGCTTACGGATTTTTTTTTGCCGCTTCGTACAAAATTTACACTCAAATGTATTTTCAACCTTATCATAATAGTGGAAGGTATTTTTTTTTATTTATACCTACCTTTATTTCAGGCAAAATTTAATGTTCAAATGAAAAAAATCGGAGCACTTAATTGTAAACTGTAGCTTTTTGAGGCCTGTATCCTCAATCTGGATGAAGTACAGATGCACCCGGATTGGACCCGGAAGCCAGATCCGCAAAATATGTGCTCTTCAAATTATGCCCCCATTTCGCCGAAATATTGGTTTCCACGTCGATGTTATAACCTAGAAATATCAGTTAATTATTATGTAAGAGAGCCGTGATCATACCAGTCGTGGATTAATTAGGCCTATCAAACGAGTCGGTGCTAGTTTTTGATATGAGGTGGCTTTTGACAGGCGATGTTTTATAATTACGTGATATTTTGGCATAATTTGGACCTTCAGATTTTTTAAGCTTGTTAAAGTTATGGGGTTTTATTGCCTGATTGTGCTAAAATAAGTGTTATGCTAATATTTGGAAAGGACATAAAAATGTACAGGCGACAGCAAATCAACCTATCCGAATGTGTCAAATTTAACTGACCAAACATTAACCTTCCACTATTGTGATAAGGTTGAAAATCTATTAAGATATTTTACAGATTGGGGTAGGTTGATGTGCATCTTTACTTCAACTCAACCAATCGTTCGAAAATGTATTCTATAAAACTTAACGTGTATCGTACAGAAACATTTTCTTGAATAGAGCAATTTGCCAAAAATTATCACCTGCCTACCAAATTGCCGCAACTCCAAGTCTTATAGCAACGAAAAACAACCGAATATATGAAAACGATGTTCGTTATGGATACCTGCCACCATCAAGAGCTATAACCATAAATGTTACGTAAATCCCAAAAGAGTTTCACTACACTGCGTATGACAGGTCGGAGGTTTCAAAAAACGCGGCCATTTTGTAACACCCTAAAATTCGGAGATTGAAATTTTATGTGTCAAACTGCGCGAAGAATAGATGTGGTTTCTGTCATGTCAAGATTGAACGAAAAAAATATTACAAAAGAAATAAATTATAGGGGAAAAAATATTTAGGTACAAGATTTTGCGTTTGACTGTACTTTTTCATTAAAACTGTGGTGAATGTCATGGACGTACAACAAATAATTTGCACCCCTTCGACAAAAATGCGCTCATTAACACACTTGCCCGGCGTGGTGAGTATGGTCAGATTCTCTTCACCTTGAAGGAGGACTTTGGCTAGCAGTGGGCATTTCGGTTTTCGGTTGCGACGACGACGACGATGATGATGAAAATATTTATTTATGACTAATAGCCAAATTATGATGACATGAATAATTGTTGTAACAGATCTTTGCAAGAAATTGCTTGTCTGAAGGGAGCTGCTATGGGCATCAAAAACATTATTGCATATGCGTGACACATCAAATACCTAACTTTAGAAATGCGAACTAAATTGTCGATCTTAGAAATCATTATTTTTTCTCTTGTAAACACTTAAATAGCTATCATGTTCAGGAAAATTCCCAGACAAACAGAAAAAAAATCGTTGTAAAAAGCTTTATCATTTATCACTATCCCAATTTTATTTCATAGCATCACTATTAAAAGACAAGTATTTAGTATTACAGACGGGTGTCTCGTTTCAAGAAATATTAGTTAGTCGCCAGACGAGAGCTTATTCAACGTCCGTGAAGCAAGATGTTCCTTTTGATTCAGACGACGAAAGCCTAATTGTTTTCGTCTGGAATTCTTGATTTAAAAGGCATGTTTTTATACGACAATCAAGGGCTATAAACTTATTATATTCTGAGATATTTTAGTAAGGTCAGTGGGGGCAAGATGAAAAACGGGGTAACTCAAAATGTCATCCATAACTCCAGATTTAGTGCAGATTTTGCTGTGATAGCAACATTATTAGAATCGCCATTTTGTTACGCCAAACTTTCTCATTCAGCGTTTGCCATTTCGAGTGATTGGTTGTGTTAAAAACTTAAATACCCGAAGTCGTGACTTTTACGAAGTTAAATCGAGTTTTTTTATCTTCCCCCGAGTTCCATAACTTCACTTATGAGGTAGGTACGAGTGTTTTATTGGAATACCTGCTCATTATTTTGAATTTTTAGTCGTGTTATTACACCTAAATATGTTTTTATAACGTATTTTAGGAGTTATTACAACTTTCCATCTTCACCCATAAAAATTTGACNATCATTATTTTGAATTTTTTGTCGTGTTATTACACCTAAATATGTTTTTGTAACGTATTTTAGGAGTTATTACAACTTTCCATCTTCACCCATAAAAATTTGACGGGGTAAGAAGAACATATAAAAATTTCGATCTGACCCCGATTTCAAAACTCATAGTTTCATTTCAAATTGTGTGGATTTTAATTATTATTATTAATAAAAGGATTTATTTGATTGACAGTATTTTTTTAAATTCATTTTTAAGCTGTAGTGAAAAGTTTGGGAACCTCTTCTTCAATCTTTCCCCGGTGGGGTAAGATTGAAATATACAAAACAAATAATTCGTTTTATCTTTGTTATGCCAAGGCATTTTGACACTACTGGTAGTTCCGAGTATTCTAGGCACTTCAAAATAAAGACTAGTGAGCATCAACAGCGTCAGATATTCATTTGAACGATTTTAGAAACTATTTCGGTCTTTCCCCATCACCTTTTTGTCTTTCCCCTAGACATATTTTCGTAATAACAACATTTAACTTATTTTTTTTTCTGCTTTCGAATAGATTTAATAGGAAGGTATTAATATGATACAAAAATATATTCTTTGCTCTTTACTCATGACAAAAAACATTTTAGAATACGCTTATACGTACGGTTCTACACGTCTTCAAACACAACACTGCTCATCTCATTGAAAAACCGTTCGGTCTTGCCCCTACCGACCTTATATTAATTTTATGTTGTATTTTTGAGAATAAAAAAAAATATTTCGATTTCTAAAAATTATTTTTGAATTGGTAAAGATTGTAATTTTAAACTAATTGTAATGTCAAAAATATTTTTTTTCATTGCAAACTAAAATATAACTTGAATAAAACTTTAGCTTATACAGCAGTCGACAATAACAAAGTTTGTAAAGAAAAACAGTTCACACAAGTTAGCCAGTAAAGTGCTCTAAGTTATTTTAATTTTTGTGCAATAAATTGAAAAGAACTTTGAGCACTTATAATTAAAACTATGTAACTTTGTATGACAGATAAATAGTAGCGAAGGTATATTATTACATTATTCTTAACTTCTTTTTTAGTTATTCAACCAAAATACTGTAATGTAAAATCTTTATACATAAAAATATTTAGTCAGCAAACAATTTTAAATTTCTTACAATTACAAATTACAAAAAATTGTGAACTCGTCCCGTAAGTATCATCAACTCAACTGAGACCTGATGAAAGGTGACGCCCAAAAAGAAGCAATCGATAACAAAACAAAAATGTGACAAAATTACAGTAATAAAATAAACATGTAGGTATTTGTAACTAAAACAAAAATAATACTTTTTCAGTGTCATTACTTTACAATAGTTACCAACAAATGTCACCGACTGTACATGGCGTTGATAGAGTAGGCTATTTAGTGCGCAATAGCCGCACTTAAATGTTACTTAGGAGACCAATGAGTTTTAGATTAAAGTGCAATTTACTAAACTGCAAATTCAGTCTGCAATTGTCTATAATTACGAAGGACTTAATAGAAAACTTCTCAAAGAAATTTTCGCCTCGTTGGTCTAGTCATGTCGTAGTCGACTGCTGTGCACGTGGTCTCGAGTTTGATTCCCGGGTCGGGTCGAAATCACTTAGTGGGTTTTCGAAACTTTCACACGGCAGCTCGGAGTCTAAAAGCGTGCTCTCTGATACAACCATGTATCAGAGAGTACGTTAATGTCAGTTCTGCGCCTTATCTCTCTCCGGTTATGTCAGACTTCCATCCCATCGGGCCATGAGAGTGAATGAATAGAGCACCTGTGTCAGCGCAAATGCTGGTGCACTATAGTATTAGGTCCTGCGCAGCTGGCGGATCTCCTTGAGAACAGCCGCCGTGGCCGACAATCAGCCTCGGACGACACTATTATATTCCTCACACAATATGATCCAGTCTTAAACTAATAAAGATACCTTCTATTATAGGCACTTATGATCCAGGCAGTATATTTTTATATAGTGTAAAGGATTCCTCATACAATTCAACAAACCAAAACCAGACGGATCTAATTTAGCTAAAACTTTATTTTATTAGTTAAACAGAATTCTTTAAGCCAATAAGTTTCAGTTTACTGTCTCACCCATGTTTTATGTTTATCTCAAACGTGTTTATAGTTTATCGTCAGTCGTAACAATAAACAAAATTCAGGAACTTTGTTCTTACAATTTAGTACCTCTGTGATTTGGTTTGATAATGGTATCAAAATGTGCCAACGTAATCCTCACTAATAATGTTATTAGAATGCAAAAATTAGTGCTTATTGCCCTTTCACGGTAAAACTACTGAATCAATTAAAATTAATTTTGGTGTGGAGATATGCTACGGTACGATAGAAGTCATGGTTGAAATTTTGTTTAAAAAATAATTTATTTTTTGTGATTGTAACTTTTTAGTTGACATTATTTGGTAATTCAACTAAACCGATTGAGATAAAATTTGTTTAGCAGATAGATTCGACGTAGCCTCAGTTACTGACAGACTACATTTTATGAGCACATCGTATTTCCTTAGAGATGTGATTAAAACCAACCAAACAGTTAGTTTGTGATAAATTATTTCACTGCTGCTTTCGAATGCAAACACTGGATATGTTCGGACTGAAATGTGGTTTCTGAGCACACAAAGTTTGTGTCCAAAGGGTAACGACTTACGACTGTGCTACGCTTCCAGTGGTTTATGTCATCTGTGAATTGAGTAGAGAGCAGAATTCCTAGAAATTATTTCAATAAAGTATTTTATTACGACTTGCAGAGGAATTTGACTGTAATGGAAGTAGAGAAAAAACTTTACATCTATCAAATTCTATTCGCTATGCTCTTTAAAGTACGGCACAAGCTCTTGACGGGAGTACCCAAACTATGAACGCTTTTTTTTACTGAGCATGTTTGTCACTACACTAGAAAGCATTAAAATAGCCGCAATTATGTGCGTCTCATCAGTCAGCCAAAATACAACCTACAGATAGTGAACAAAATTTCATTTTATGTATGAATTACGCTAAGCTTGAATTGTTTCAACTAATACCAGCAACATATATCTGACACCTACTACAAAATTTCTGGACCCGAGCTAGACAATATTGTCAACGACAAAACATAGATCGGAACTCCCACTAATTGGTACGCACGAGGATAGCAAAAAATACTAAAATGTACGTACTGAAAACGACTGAAAATGTACTATCGGCAGGTTCATTAGTCCATTGGCTGTGGAAGTTAATACAGTTAGTACAATTAGGCTGCAGCACTTGTGCACCTGGCCTAACCGCAAACAAATTGGGCCTACGCTACGCCTAACGGCGTGTTAGCTCGGATACAGATATAAACGACGGTTTAATTCAAATTACGGTGTGTAGACCATTCTTTATTGGATTCGAATTGATGTTGCTCTTTCGTTGGTGGAAACAAACTCGAGAATTTAAAAGGAAAATTTTTGATGTGAAAATTTTGGATTTGCAAGCCTTCTTTTTAAAATATTTGGGCAGTGTTTTTTTTTGCTAGGAAAAATGTTACTATTATGCATTCAGTAATACTAAAAAATAATAATTGCTAAACGAAATCATAACATATTCAAATATGCTGAAGATTTATTTCTATAGGAGTTTGTTTACATAATATTTACAAAGAACTTATCTATTTTATAATTATTTAATTTGCCGTACCCCCATCGAATCACTCTATCACTCCAGGTTGGCTGTAAGAGAACCCAATACTGGGTTAAGCTCGCCATTGTACATGACCTCTCTGTTTTATGTGTGTGTATATATACTTGTGTGTGCAATAAAGAATATAGAATATTTACACACATAAAACTAAAAAATTGCGTCAATTTGCTGAAGATTAAAATTCTGCTTCTCTATTCTTCGAATACTATGTATGTTATAATTTTTCACGTTATTCCGTAAAATATACTAATGTATATTTCATTCAAGACATTTACTTTGGCTAAATTTTCATCTTTACATTAAGTTATTCTATCGTTTCATTCAGTCACAGTTTCTTATTTACATAAGAGTTGAACTAAATAAGTGTCTTCATATCATCAAAGGGTCTTTTGTAACAACTACTGATGTAAAGAAATGCATCATAATGTAGAAGTTTTTTTGTCAAAGTAACTTTGAATTATAATTGGATCTATTAAAATGCCCTAATTTTTGAAAAGTATTAGTTTATTTGCAACTTATTTTATAACTATGCAAGTTATGCCAATATTGCAATAATAATTATTTTTTCCCTTCATTATATATTCTGAGTGTAATCTAACAGCTCTTTCACACTACGTTTAAAATTCAGCGATAAGGAATGTGTCATGTTTATACGATAGATTTTGCCATACAGTTTGACTTCAGAAAAGCCGAGTAGAAAATCCACTAGTGTGAAAACACTGTTACTCAAATGAGTGTAAAGTGAATACAAAATGCGTGTGTTCTATTTGAATTCCACCGTTTGAACATTTACACTCACAGAGAAGTGTAAATATTTACAATCAACATGAGCTCTTCAAATAAATGCTTTATTCGAGTTTTCGAATTGATATTAGAAAACAGAATAGTTTGATAGTAAATGTTTATAAAAATATTCTCTGTAAAAACACTAATGTAATAATTGGAAAAAAATAATGAGTTGTTTGTTTGCGTATTATGGATTTTTAGGATTCCGTACCCAAAGGGTAAAAACGGAACCCTATTACTAAGACTTCGTTGTCTGTCTGTCTGTCTGTCTGTCTGTCTGTCTGTCTGTACGCTGTATCTCATTAACCGTGATAGCCAGAAAGCTGAAATTTTCACAAATGATGTATTTTCGTTGCCACTATAACAACAAATACTAAAACTTAAAAAAGTTATATATTAGGCACTTGTCTCACCGGCAACGATTAACGAGGAACGAGTAGAGCTAGAACTAGAAACGAGTTAGCGAGACGTGGGGAGCGAGTGCGTAGTTCCGATATTTGTGTAGCTCGGCTATAAGCGAGTGTACGAGTGAGGCGGGCGATTACTAGCATCACTCGCTCGCGGTAGTCAAGCGTACAAAAAAACGTGTACTTTTAGATACGCACTGTAGAGAAATGACCACTGGTTGCTCTCTCGGCGTGAGTTCTAATCGCTTGGCGAGTGTCGCCGAGCGAGTGTTAACTTTCATAGCTCTTGTCGCTCAGCGACAAACTAGTGAAGCGAGTGCTCGCCGGCAGTGTGAACAGTCAGCGATCAACTGTTTGTGTATGCATCTCTTTTGTTCACTCGGAAAGTATATCTATTGTACGTTTCTTGAGCGAGAAAATAGCCGATAGTTAGTCGTTTTCTCGTCGTTGGTGGGACAACTGCCTTAAGGGGGGTCCCCATACAATAAATTATAAAGACAGTGCAATTTGAATACAACGCCATCTGTTACTCAAGCGTGGAACTACAGCGTGGTACGGAACCCTTCGCGCTCGAGTCCAACTCGCACTTGGCCGGTTTTTTTAGGTAATTTTTAGCACGTTTTCAAAAGCACGTAGTTGGTACAGATGACTGCAGGTCAACGTATACGAATCTGTCAAATTTTACCAATCAAACATTAACCTACCTCCATTGTGATAAGGTTGAAAATCGCAGAAACCTGACAGATTGTGGTAACTTGATGTGCTGTCTGTACATTTTATTTCAAACGCTTGTTCAAATTCTGGAGTTTCATTTTCATATTTTTGTTCACTTATGCAGCATTAACTTTAATGTCTAATCGTCACTTGAAGAACTTAAGTGCTGTAGAAAATTACATAAAGCAAGCAAGGTTATGTGCTTAACTAAATAATTTTCACCTTTTCTGTACTGTTAATGCGTCCCCTAATACCATGTTTGAAACTCTCTGCAGCTTTTTTGTTGAAAAATAACTCGTTGGGCTCAACTTCGTTTTGGGGTTCCTTTTGATAGTATGAAAAACACTGTCATACTTCCAAGCTATCGTCTTGTGCAAGTCTTAAGTTATGTTAAATATTATATTAACTAAACTTAGTTTGTCGAATATCAGTATAATATATAATCCGTCTACAACAAATTACGTACGGTATGTATTTAACCGACTTCCCAAAAAGGAGGAGGTTCTCAATTCGACCGTATCTTTTTTTTTTTTTTATGTATGTTCACCGATTACTCGAAGATGGCTGGACCGATATTCAAAATTTTTTTTTTGTTTGAAAGGGTGTTCTTCACAGGTGGTCCCATGGTAAGGAGACCAGGATCTGATGATGGGATCCTGGAGAAATTGAGAGAACTCTTCAAATTTCGTACGCTTTTTTACGTCGATGATACTATAACAGTCGGCCCGACTGTCACTGTGGGTGGGTATGGGTATTAAAGATATAGTTTTATTTTAGAGCCGAAAACTGAAAAGCATAAAATAAAAAA
>NWSH02000008.1:3837247-3854585 GCA_002382865.2 Heliothis virescens
GTAGGTCTTTAGTATGGGACGCGACTTGCGTCGATACTCTTGCACCATCTCACCTTCCTAGCTCGGCGCGATGTGCTGGTTCCGCTGCTGCGGCTGCAGAGAACCTCAAACGGCGCAAATATAGTACCCTCGTAGGCAACTATACCTTTGAGCCGTTTGGGGTTGAAACTCTCGGGCCGTGGGGTCCAAGTGCTCACCTCGTTTTTAAGGAATTAGCTAAGCGGCTTGCTGACACTTCAAGCGACCCAAGGGCTGGTTTCTACTTTGGACAAAAAATAAGCATTGCCATTCAACGTGGCAATGCTGCCAGCCTCTTGGGTACGCTTCCAGTGGGCAGCGATGAAGAGGAGTTTTTTGATGCCGTATTTTAATATTTATTTCATATGTATTAGAGTATTAGATTAGATAGTAAGGTATATGTGAATATTTAAAATAAAGACATCGATCTATTAGTACAGATAAAAAAAAAATTAAGGCCATTATGCAAAGATAATTATAAAAACCGTAACAATTCTGTTTTAGAAACATAAGACGATTACATGGCCCTGAAACCCTAACCTTAACACATAAGGACACTTTCATAATGCTACAATAATCGAGGCATTGACACACATTCCAGGTATACATATTTAAGAGATAAATTGGTAATGAGATAAAAAATACAGCACCCCATTTTCTTGCTCGTTATCGCGTATAATGTCGGCATCTGCTTACGTTAATAAATCATACTAAGTATCCTGAAGCTAGCGACAAATGCGCATTTGCCATTGTTATTAATAATAAAGCAATTGTCGTTTGAACTGGAATAAATATAAGAATACTAGGTTTCACCAGCGGTTTCACCCACGACTCGTGGGGACCACTACGTGATACTACCCGGATTAAAATTAGTCTGTAACCTACCTGGAAAAATACGCTATTTAACACTGAAATATATTTTTTTACTCGTACTACATACGTACGTAATATTTTATAACGTAGTACATAATATAATATTATTAAAGTAAAGCTTTTCTTGTATCAAAAATTACAATGACGTTTAACATAGTAAAAAAAATATGAACATTATGATATATGATAGTCCACATAATTAATTTCCGTTGCGGATATAATAATGTGAAAATTATGATCTAATAACATTTTAGCGTGCTTCCTTGAAACAAAAGGAGGAAAATATCTTCTCATATTCCATAGTAAATTTTATTTAACAACGTACTCGACACTCGAGTTCCATACCCAAGAACGATAACTTTTCACGACTCTTGTAGATAAGGTCCAATTGCACCATCTATTTGACAAACCGCACGAGAAAACTAGTACAACAAGATATTTTTTTAAATAAAATCGAGAAATAACATACATTCCCATAAAATTTCTTTCAATTTTTCAGTATTGACACCGTCTAACTTCGTCGTCACTTTAAGGCAGGCAGTCTGAATAATCCTATTTCTCGAGGCTTTTGGCAAACATGTCGTATTTACTCGATCCCTGGAGATATCGAGTCGTTTGAATCGAGGGATTTGATCACCTCCCGATACGAATGCTTTTACGACACTCACTGGAGTTTTTTGTACGTATAATGTTTTATTTTTGAATTTGTAACAGGGCGTTCTTTTTGTCATAAAGCGTATTTTTATAATATTAATATAGTATGAAAAATGGTCATCACCTTCCTGCTCTTATCCCAATTTATTTGGGGTCGGCGCAGCATGTTCTCTTCTTCCATACTCTTCTATATGTCATCATATTATAGTAAGATAAATATTGCCACTACTTTGGTCATAAAGTTAATGATGCAAGTTTATAGCCTGTAGGCTGTATATTCAATCTTTCTAGCCAAACATTTGAGCAAGCTTAAAAACTGGACACGAAACTTTCTAGGTTATGACAACAAAGTCTTGGGACACTAACTACTTCTGAAATATGTCGTGTTTCAGTTTATTTTCCGCTCTCAACGCGACATATTTGTAGAATGGGAAAACTGGGCTGTTTTTCTGCGGTTGCAAGTTTTTTGCACGACATTGTGCAGTCTACGTACAATGTTGTAACTTACTCGACAATTTTGTATTGGGTTCCAATTTTCTGCTATAACTACTTTCTATTTGACTTTAGTTTTTTTCCGGTTCTTCATCTCATGGTTATCAGATACGAAATGCCAGTTTCATCTGGTTAACAATTTTGACGTGCTAAAGTGTGTTTTTGTTTTACCTATTAACAGAAATAAATACGATTTATGGTATTAATATTTATATTTATGCTGTGTTATATTGAAAATTGATTGTAATATATTCTCATTTAACTAATAGACGTTTGTTTATTGTTTAATTGGTGGTGAACTCAAAAACATACACTTCCGTCCAGATATAAACCACTTACACTTCACTCATATTTAAACCGACGTACAAACGAAGGAGGCTCGTAAGTTATCATGCAATTTTTTTAACATCCCATTTCTAATTCAACATTTATCAAAATAAATATTTCACAACCGTCTCAATTTCATTGTCAGCGAGTGTACTAAATTCCGCAGCCCGTCATCGCGCCAACTTTTTAGCTTTGGAGCAATAAGTCATTTTCTTCGTCACTTCAGCACAAACTCTGTTACTGTGCCCCAGTAATGGAGCTTGTTTTCCTCGCTGTAAGCCGCACCTGCGACCGATTTGATTTGGTACAAACGAGAAATACTCACTTTGATTAGAAAAAATATCGCTTTTATAGTGCTCGGATTTTTTTCTGAGTTTTGACTATTGTTGTGTTGTTTGTTTGGAGGTGGTCGATTTTTTTTGTATTTGTGTGTAAATAGATTTCGAAGTCGAATAATTAATAGCGGATTTTCTTACCTTAACTTCGAGAAGTACCGGTGTTTCAGCGTAAAAGCGTAAAAAAAGCTCAGTTTTGCATTTATAATATTTTTACGTATTTCGATGCAAACTAGGTCAAAGTTCTAAATATACACGACAATTTATTTTTTTAAACCAAATATTATTAAACATTTATAGTACATCTATCTCTGACACACATTCCATTTCCATAACATTGTAAATTAATTTAACATTTGAATAATTGGACAGGGTCAATTTTATTTAAAAACTACTGTTAACAAAAACCTTTTAATATCCATCACGTATGAAATTACGCTATTGTCCACAACGATGAACAAGTATGCAACTGTCATAACCAACGAACATACATTTTTCAAAAAAAAAATCCTGTGGCAGACGAGCGTTGCAATTATTCCATGTATTCTAAATTCGGAATTCAGAGCCGCTGCACTAACAATAACCATTTATATTCAAAGTAACGTTTGAAAAATCGTCATAAAAAATCCAACAGTCGGAAAAGCAATACTATATACGTGCACAAACATATTTTATGTGCTACAGAATCAGTGTCGAATATTACGTAAAAACTGCAAATAATGTTTTGAAACATGTAGCTATTTATATTTTAATAATGAAGACCTGACTGCCTCGTTGGTCTAGTGGTCGCATAGCGCGACTGCCGTGCCACGGGTCTCGGGTTCGATTCCCGGGTCAGGCCGAAATCGCTTTGTGGGTTTAAGAAACTTTCACAAAGCAGCCTGGAGTTTGGAAGTTGGCGGTGTTACACCCCCGTGCCTGGGAGGGCACGTAAAGCCGTCGTCCTCGATTGTTACTCAGTAGCAGTCGTAGTTATAAATCCACGTCAGAGGCCGTCAGGCGGATTTGAGAAAACTCTGACACTAGGGCTTGTCAGGTGATTAAACCTGCAGCTCACTCGATAAGAAGAAGAAGAATGAAGACCTTTTTGGGGGAAAGCATCAGGTGATCCCCCAGAGTATCAAATTCTTAGTGGCTACAACCTACCATGTTTCTTTTGGAGTTGTATACCAGGACAATCTGGCAGCCGCAGCGGGCTTTGGCCCTAAGAGGCCCCACCGATTTTGACTGGCTCTGGGAGGTGCGAATGAAACAACGCATGCCGCAAAATTGAAATGCCTCTTTTATAAGATGGACAACGTCATGGCTAATGCAGTTGTTTCTTATAAAACTGTACGAATTACACCTGAAATTTAAATGATTTCTCTGCCAGCCTTGTTTTGTTGAATATCAAAGTGTATTGATGAAATGTGTATCGTATAGGCACGTCCCGATTCGAGGCGACAGTCGAGTAATTCGAGCAAACAATAGGACCCCATGCATTTCGAATCATACCTTTACTAATTAGGAAGAATTCGAGTTCCTCCACAAAAATACAGAGAAAAAGTCTACCTTCGGTCCCACGCAACAAACTCCAACAAAAAAATGCGTAAAATGGATCTGCTAACGAGTACCCAGAAGCTTATAAACAGAGCCAGTTATTAAATTAAAAAAGAAACCGGCCAAGTGCGACGTTGGACTCGCGCATGAAAGGTTCCGTACCATTATTATATGAAAAATAAACGTATCTATTAGGTACCTACAACTAGCCAAAATACAAACATTTTTCGGGCAGCAAAAAATAACTTTGTTTTTCATACAAATATATGAATAACAAAGTTATAATTTGCGTGTTCACACGTTTATTGTATGGGGATCCCCCTTAATATATATATTTTTTTAGTTTTTGTATTTGTTGTTATAGCGGCAACGGAAATACATCATTTGTGAAAATTTCAGCTTTCTAGCTATCACGGTTAAAGAGATACAGCCTGGAGACAGACAGACAGACAACGAAGTCTTATTGATAGGGTCCCTATTTACACTTTGGGTACGGAACCCTAAAAACCAGGTCCTTTGTTCGTTCTGCGAACTCTGAATCCTTTCATTCTAAACTCCTAGTCCGAAGCTTTTAACTCCCGCATCTATTCGCTTGAGGCCAACTTTTTGTTCCTCAAACAGAGCGACATAACAAATCTGTAGTACATTCTAGAACCTTTGAAACAAAGCGATTGTTTCCACGTTTATTCTTTGGGGACGTTCCTTTTGTCGTCCTGCAGTGGTAATTAGATGTATGTATCACAATGCTTTACGTTGTAAATGCTTTGTTCAGTTATGTTTAAACCAACTGTGTAATTGAAGGTAAATGGTTTTGCTAATTTTCCTTTCAATGTAAACTTCGCTTTGAGTTTGATTACATATTTTAATTTTATTAGTTGAGGTATTCAGTGATAGACGAATTTAATCTCCTTGTTGAGTTAATTGTCTCGTTATTGGAATTTATTCTGTAATTTTGCAGAAAGGTAATAATGTAATTAGCAGAATTGTTACAATAGATACTCAAATTGGGGTTTGTACGTATTAAAGATTGTTGGAAAAATCTTGAGTCTGATTTAACTAAAATAATAATTTCTCAAAATCAATAACAGAAGATCATTGATAGAAATACATTTTACATTTATAATAGTCATACGGCATACTGCTTATTCCAATTCCCACGATAGCGTGATATGAAATTCAGTTTATTTATGTGACATAAATAGACAAATGTAAGCTTATTGTATAACCCAACTAAGTTTAGTGCAAACATACATTATCAACTATTTACGATTGCGTATGAGCCATATATTATGCGTTTTGACAGTGGTACAAATAATAAGCGTTTTAGTTTTCTTCTTATCGCGTAAGCTGTATGCCATCAAAAACATCCTGTAAAAAACCCAAGTCTCGCAGCGCAATCTCTCTACCGTAAAAAGTTGTGAGATCCATGTAATACCAAGTCGGTTAATCTATTTAGTCTCTACTTAAAGGACCTTCTGTCTTAAGTTATTACATAAGTTATTATCATGCCAATATTAAAAATACTTTACGTTTTTAACAAATAGATCGACTTGGACATCGCATTATTTGGTTATCAATATGTATCACACTACACAGCATGACGGGCCAGCAACCTAATTCCTCACCAGAGTCCTTCCGAATATGATAATTGAAGTGAAAGAAGTTATTGCTCCTGAAACTTCAATGGCGAACAAGAGAAATGAATTGGTTTCGAGAATTTCAATCACCTAAGGCGCGATAGACTAAAGAATCTGATATAATTGTAATATTCATTGTGTTTTCATGCGATGGCCAAGTCTATCTATTTGTTAAAAACGTAAAATATTTTTAATATTGGCATGATAATAACTTATGTAATAACTTAAGACAGAAGGTCCTTTAAGTAGAGACTAAATAGATTAACCGACTTGGTATTACATGGATCTCACAACTTTTTACGGTAGAGAGATTGCGCTGCGAGACTTGGGTTTTTTACAGGATGTTTTTGATGGCATCTCACTTCTTTTTGTAAAGTTTATCTTTACATAATACAAGAGACATGTAAAGGGTATGTTCAGCCCAGGAAACTGATCAACTTTTCTCTTGGAACATAAGTAGAATTTGTAATGTAAGAAGAGACGTTTTTTTTCATAATTCAACGTATTTTCCCACTTGTATGTTGTTCAGTTTCATGGGCTAAACACACCCTTACCCACTCTATACCCCCTCCCGTTATGCCTCATATAGTAGGTATCTATCTATACCTATTATTTTCTATTGTACAGTAATAATTCATTAACTGCAAATGTAACCTTGTAATCCTATACATTTATATAGGATTACAAAGTTATTCATGCAGTTAGTGTATTTAGAAAACTGGACCGAAATTACAAAATTTTTGAATTTTCCCATAATAAGGACACTAAACTCTATATATATTCTAAATTTGAAGCTTCTATGTCTGCTAGAAGTGCCTTATACTTTTGATGATCGGTGAGTCTGTCAGTGAGTGACAAAATTCAGAAACTTTACCAAGTTGTCATTCTTAAACTACTGGTTCAAATTGTCTGAAATTTTAAATACACCGTATTTATACAATGCCTAATTAGTTGCTGAAAATTCAGGCTTCTAGTTTTATCCACAATGAAATTATAGGGAGTCGAAAATGGCCCGAATTGCTTCGAGAAAAGTATGGTACGGCCGTGCCGCTTTTTTCTGCTTGACTTGGCGGGGGCACTGCCGTGCCCCCTGATTTATAATCCCCTACCAAGCTCTAGCGGCAGAGTTTTCTGAAATCCGCCTGACAGCCTCTGATGTGGAGTGTCTTTCCAGCCATATCGCTTTCACAAAATCTATGTTAGCCTAGCCTTACTTTTCTCCTTCATACTATTTGCGAAAAGGTTCGTTGCAAGTTCGTTCATTTCGCATGTATCATAAAACAGAGAAAATAACTCGCTGTGGCGTTTTTAAACTTAACTAACCTCAATGGCCGCCTCTGATAATGCTGTGTGCGTGGCAAACTACTGGACCTCTATTTAAGATCCCTTACCATTCTTCAAACTTCAACCTTGAACAAAATGTATAAGCTTTTTCATTCAAGGCGTGAGATATTCGCTACCGCCTATAAATTTAAACCATGACAAATATCAGCTTTCAAAGGTAGCGTGGGGCGTAATAATGATTGATGTTCACATTACCATATCTAGCCCCTATTTATCGTATATAAATCGCAATTGACTTGACTCGATCCGTTTAAGGCGATATATTATAACTCATGTATTAACAGCAGTTGCTTGTAAGTTATTTTCTCATCTGCGTCGATATTAGCACAGTTTAAATATATGTAGAACAGTTGTGAAGCTACCTACTAAAGTTCGTAACGACTCACTCACACACGCATGCGCATTGACGAGCATTTATGTACCCGCCAGCTGTGCATTTGACCAAAATAGGAACTAAAGTTTGACAGATTGAATTGAAGTCAGTATCACCAAATGACAACCCTAGGGCTTTGATGGTGCTTACGTCATAATTTTGACAACAAGGCTTAGCTTCATTACTGGTACAATTTTTTTCTGTGATATTAGGTAGTAATTTGATATTACATGTGAATACAATATTTTGTGAGTGATAGTGCCTAATTAATTTATAAGCTTCATAGGTTCTAACTGTGGTTTCGAGAATCGGGCTATCGACACTATTTTTTTTTTTTAATTGATCCAGTAGTTCCTAAGATTAGCGGATTCAAGCAAACACACAACTCTTCAGATTTATCATTTTAGATAATAGATAGTTTTTTGCTAAATAATAATTTAAGAATCTTCTGATACATTACTTAGTTATTGATAAAAATGTTTTTTTCCAGAATGATGTTGTTAATACTAGTTATCGCACGTCTCCAGACAAAATAAATGTGATCCCATCCCACTTAAAAGCCTATTATACAAAAGAATTTAATATTATCTAAAACAAAAGACTGAAGATTAGGTACTAAAATATCAGAGAAGACGTAATTTTAATTTTCTTTTGTCTTGTAATTTCGGTAATCGCCTTTATATTAATTTATAATACTAATTATAGAACAAAGTCCCATGCCTGTCTATCTGTCTCTCTGTTAGCGATAAACTCAAAAAGTACTGCACTGATTTTCAAGCAGTTTTAACCACACGATAGCATGATTTACGAGGTACATAATTCGTTAAGTTTTTGTAATAATTTCAATGTACAGACAACAGCAGGTCAACGTCTACGAATCTGTCAAATTTTACCAATCGAACATTAACCTACCTCCATTGTGATAAGGTTGAAAATCGATTGCAGAAATTTGACAGATTGTGGTAACTTGATGTGCTTATGTGTTCGTACATCAATGATATTTGTTGAAGTTGTCGGGAAAAAATAAGCCGTCTAGCTTACCACAAAAACACTGCAATTATTTTATACGGGTGCATGAAGACGTCCCCTTGGGATGCGAGCAAACCCGCAGCAAAACTGCTAGTAATTTATAAAGCAATTATTTCTGATTTTGTGCCATTTTTGTAGACTAGATAGTAATTTAGTTGTCCTCATTATTACTAATGAGCTCATTGGTAGTTTTCCAAATCGAGCCTTCGTAATTTGTTGCAAAAGTTTCGGCCTAGATAGAGACGTAGTTTTTCTGCTCCATTGAAGTTAGCTTTCGGAAATAGTCTCATTAGATATAACGATTTTGTAGGTATCATTACTTGTATGACGGTACTATAGAGCTTATTTTTCACTATATACGTAAAAACTATAAAGTTCTTTATAACATTGTGTTGCTTTAAACTCAATACAAAAATAAAGATTTGGAACTGAAAATAAACCTAAAAAAGTCACCACTAGGAAAAATCAGTTATCCTGTCGACAGGGTGAAAAAACCTTCAGGGATACTCGTGCCCTTGCCTTTAGGTACAGACGACAGCACATCAAGTTACCACAATCTGTCAAATTTCTGCGATCGATTTTCAACCTTATCACAATAGCGGAAGGTAGATCTTCGATAGCCTATGCTGCTCCACTGCTGCCGGGTGGACCCTCATACTCTTCCATCTCGACGAACTTCAATAGGCAAATTCATACAAATAAGGATTTTAAATTTTACATTACATATTTATATTAGGTACATAGAACATTATTATATTACATAGAACATTTTTACTGATACTTTTTAGAATTTGTGAAATTAAGGTCGATAGAATTAGGCCGTGTTGTTTCAGAAACATGGCTCTACATAAGATCTGATCTTTTTCACAGGGCAAGCCGTCTGGTCGTCTTGGACCATTTAACATGAAATGTTTTTGGTGGGATTAATTTAACTTGAAAAAGTGTTGAAACAGTTATCCAGCTATTTACGACTATTTGCGACATATTCATAACAATCAACACAGAATCCTCTAGAGCCAAAATAATCATGTTGTATCAATATCGCAATGTACTCGTATTGTTGAAATCAAATCAACAGAATAGTATTACAGCTTTAAATATTATTATTGAAGCAATATGAATTGTTTTGTTACCGCCTCGAATATCGCAACAAAATATTGATTCGACACAGTAATATTCATTCGCAAACGATTTATTGAAAGCCACTAAAATCTAGCAGGCATCAATTATTGTTGAAACCATAATTTTCATCGTTTGGTTAACTGTTATTTGATATTGTGTAGGTATACCGAACTTGAATTAAATGTTTTGCTATGAATTATTTCCAGTTTTTTGCTTTCTCACTTAATAATGGTTTTAATGAACTATCGAAAGGTGGTTTAGACATCGCCCTCCCAATCTTATCGTATATGTGATAATAGGAAACTTTTGCCGTAAAAACGTATTCTAGTGTTCTGTCGATTGCATCAATTGATCGATAATTGACATGGATTTGTTGTTTTTTTTAATTATGCTGTTTTTAGTAGATGTCTATATTTCCGACACAGCCATGGGATTGCGACTAAGTAGATTAAATCCATAGATTCACGATTACCTTCAAAATAAACTGCCTCATATAAGTACAAAGTTAATTCTGTAGTATACGAGAGTTCTTATAGATACAAATATTTTATAGAATTTCGAATGCCCTTTCAAATGAATTCACTTTTACTTCAGTTTACGCATGAAAAGCTTGTCTCACTTATTTTACGCCAGCAACAAGGATTAGTCATAAAAGTTATCAGGACAAGTGACTTTTTTATGACGAGATTCTCGTCATATTAGACAATTCGTCAGACTTTACAGCCGCTCAGAAAATGTCGGGACATCGCGACAAAGCACGTTAGAATGTCGCAGGTCAAGTGTGGTAGCGTTTAATTGGAATAATGACTAGAGAGATTTAATTAGGTAAAAGAAGATGCTAAACTTATTCAAATTTATATTGTTTTAAAACTTTATTTATTTATTCAAGAATTAAATTTACAAAGAACTTATCTATTTTATAATATTTATACACTTAAAATTACCTAAAACTAAAAAATAGCGCCAAAAAATTCCTCCTGATCGCTGCCAACCGGGAGTGTATCCAAAAGGCTGGTGGCATTGCCTCGTTGTATGGCAATGCTTAGCCGTGGACCGAAATAGAAGCCAATTAAGTTTTAAATTAGGTATCATTTGTATCTTATACTAATCTAATAATTGTTTGAGAGAGGTTTATCCTAACAGTAATTAGACTACCTACTATAAAATATTGAATATGGTTTTTTAGTCTCAATGTTACGTCTCTAAAGTAGGTGACATTAAAACCTGTAGATGGAACTACGGTAAAAATTATGGCCTAATTTTTATCCAGGCCAGACAAGGAATTTTCCCAGAAAAAAACCAACTAGCCATTTTTACATCAAAATATTTTTCTCGCCTTCTTATTTTAGGAACTACCAATAAATGTTATTTGAACTATAAGCAGCTTTAGTCCGTGAAGATGTTTTCCAAACATTTCTTCACAAAGAAAATACCATTATTTTCATTACATGTCCATTTCTAGGAAATAGTAAATAATTCCAACATTTTGTTTCAACCGTAGCACATGTATAGGTATTACTGTTTAATGTACTGGGAGCAAAGCTTTGTTCAAAGCGGCGTGTAGACATCAAACTGTGACCTAATTACGGTACCTCAAACCAGAATTCAACGTCTTTTTTGTGGAAAATAAAATACCTTTATGTTTCGTGTATTCTTAAATGAGAAATAGAAATGATTTGTTTCGCCAGTAGTTCCACCCGATTTTTAAGGAATAAAAAAATATGCTTATAATTATGCACATTAACGACAATTTTCATCAAAACCGTTTCAGTAGTTTTTGCGTAACAGAGGAACAAACATTCTTACATCCTAACTTTTACGTTTAAGATATCAGATGGATGTTTTTTTTATTTAGTTTTATAAAATCTGGTAAAGTTGATTTTCAGGTAGGTACAGCTGAAAAATGATCTATCAATGGTCGTACAGTATTATTATTATAGTCTTAACATATGGCGTCCCTAGTAATATATCCTCGTTGGTCTAGTGGTCGCATAGCCGACTGCTGATCACGAGGTCTCGGGTTCGATTCCCGGGACGGGCCGAAATCACTTTGTGGGTTTTCGAAACTTTCACAAAGTAGCCCGGAGCTGGAAGTTGGTGATTGATACACCCGTGCATCGGAGAGCACGTTAATGTCGGTCCTGCGCCTGATCTCTCTCCGGTCGTGTCGGATTGCCGTCCCATCGGGTTATGAGAGTGAGGTAATAGGGAGTGCACCTGTGTCTGCGCAAATGCTTGTGCACTATAATATGTCCTGCGCAGCTGGCTGATCTCCTTATATGAGAACAGCCGCCGTGGCCGGCAATCGGCTAGGATGCCGTCATCATATCCTCTTGAAAAATAAGACCTGAATAAATAGTCAGAAAAAGTATAAAATTTGTACCTAATATACAGATACAGTGAATATTTTCTAAGCTTATTTCCTTTGAGGTTATAATAAATATTTTCAAGACATTGACTTGTGTTGTGTAGATATTAAAATTATGTCATTCATCTTGAATGTTTGATATCCGATGAATTCACATTTACTTACGTAACATCAAAGTGAGAGGCAAAAAATGTATCTAGATTTTTTTTTCCTTTAAGGATTTTGTTGTACCTTCTACCTAATTTGAATGTTGTTGATCAAACTTGCGTTTTCATAATTAACTTTCGTTTGTACTTAATTATCCAAAATATAGTCAGTAAAGTAGAATACATCGGTAAATAAAACCTTTACAGACAGATAGATAGGTACTAAAATAATTTATAGTTGAAGAGAAAGGTACTGTTTCTCAAACAAAGTAAAATATCGCTTATCAAAATAAGCATATCAATTATAACAGTTACACAAACTAAAGAGTATATATTTAACTGAATACCACAACAAAACCTCTAATGAACAACACATACTCAACACTATTCATAATAAGCTGATCCCTAACCATGAAACGTATGTGAGAGAAAGTCAAAATTCCAGAAAATTCCGTTCTAAAAGTCCTGCGGCTTTGAGAGTAGGTGCTTATTTTGTTTTATTTGAATAAATTGCTCGCTTCGTGGGGTGGTGGCAAGCATTTGTTTTCACTTAGAAAACCACTCGACGCTCTCGCGAATCCACCACTTAGGTTGTGGACATAAAATGAGCGGGCTTGTGGCGAGATTTTGCGTACTTTTTAGACAGGACTGGTGGAATTTTGGTACCGTTTACTAGTGATAGTATACACGAATGGTTACTGGCCCCGCCCTATCACACTACTGGTGTTGACGATGTTACTGTATTTGGTGAATTTCGTGAAGTGTCCTTCCGTACCAATGTGATGTTTGCATTGGAGTAATGCACCACACTTTTGCGGTATTATTTCGCTGTTGGATTTTGCTTGCTCGTAACAACTACGTGCTAGAATGATTAACCGATGCGTCCTGTCATCCTGTGCTATTGATTTGACTGGTTTTTTTATTTTTATTTGGTGTCATACTTCGTTATACGACATAGGGTAACTATAACAAAAGCTTGAAATTTAATTCACTCTAGCAAAAAATATGTTTGTTTAATTATTCTTTATTTGCTTTTTTTATGGCTCCACAATAGTATTGACCGTACAGTCAGGCAGAAAGCGTTAAGAGTGAAAATTAACCCATGAAAATGTGGATTTACGAAATTATCCGACCGCTTTCTTACCCTAATTGTAACGTTATTTGCTCAAGAAGTAAAGGGGTTAAAAGGGCCTTTATTTGTTGTTCTTTATTAATCCTCCAGCTTCATAAACTGTACAATAGCTACCGACATATCCCGCTGAAATATATGAGATCGTATGTCTTTTTTTTAAATAAAATAGTGAATTAAAGTTACAAATCAAACGCCTTATTGTATTCACAGCACATTTAATAATTGAACTGTCTAAGCCTTTTCTTAAAATTTTGGTGTTAGTCAAAGTAGGTAAAGTGCCCCTTAAAAGTCTATCCGACACCATTCTTTAGACTAAAACAATCTGCTTTCCAATCTAGCTTCACACTTCCCCACCCTCTGTTTGTCGTTCCAAGGAGTCTTTAAGGCCATTACAGCTGCACTTATCTTTATTGATTACCGGCTGTTGCCAAACTACTTCGTGTCAGTTTCCTAGTGCCTTAAACTTGTAGGTTAAGAGCCCGTGACTTTAAAGTTAATGGCATTGCAATCGTGAATGGCACTTAGGATAAAAATTATTAACTACGATTGTTCGTGTGTAGCTCACTAGATAAAAATAATAATTACGATTGTTCTGGTAAATTTTATGTTTAGGAGAAATAAAACCTTTCAAAATATTTTTTTGGCTTATTAACTCGGATTTTATTTTCAAGTTCGGGAACTTTTTATACGGCAGCAAATCCTGATCTATAAAGATGAAAGATTATGTGAACTAGTATTATTGAATTGCAGTATTCAATAACTTTACCTAGTGTAGCATGTATGTATTTATATATAACAATTTATGCCTCCATCCAATGATGTAAGTCTGCAAGTGTCAGGCTCTCAGCCTATTGACTCTAATGCACGGAGTAACGTCACCCAGTGACATTAGTTCGTGTTTGCGACTTAATTACTTTGAAGAAAGTTAGAGAGTCCATTTGAGTAACGCGACAGGTATTTGTTTAGTGTAGTCGTCAGTTTTTGCTGAACAAATGAACAAGAAACAGTAGGCTCACAGCCAGTTTCATAGGTTCCAGATAAGGTTTTAGATAGCTATCTGATAGATAGTGCCGTAGAAATGTTTCTAATTTTGTTTTTATTTTCTATGGAATGATCTCTTACTACGGAAATCAATATTCTGTCTATCTCTGGATTTGCTTACTAGTGATAGAATTTTGACATTAGCCCCATACAAGTTATGTCAAATTCCTATCTCTGGTAAGCAAATCCAGAGTTAGATAGGTTATTGGGAACGGCCGTTAGATAGCTATAGCAAAATTTATCTTGGTCCTGTGAAACCGGCCGTCACAAAAAGTTTAATTCCCAAAGTATCAGTTTATCTCTATTTTTTTATATTAAATCAACATCTGTAAGAAAAATGCATGTCCGTATGCTCAAATCGAGATCATAGCTTGCTTCGTGCTCGAAGATGAAACCGTTCAACATAAACCAAAGCGATTGAACATTCATCTCGATATTTTTCATTCGCTTTTCAAAAATTTATAACCACTATTCCGCCATTTTATTGGCCGTAACCGTATAATATTTTCAACATAACACGTGGTACATTAAAGTGTTTCGAGTCCTTTTCGAAAGTCGAGTGATTTTCTTTTGTTTTATTCATGGGTCGTGAATCTTGAGTGAGAGTCCTAACAGCTTGGGATGTTTCATTTAATATTTCGATTTTAGTTTTGTAGTTTTAAAAGGATAGATAAAAGAGCTTTCCATATTTAAGTAGTTTTTTTTTTAAAGTTATTTAAACTCTAATGCAGTTAATGTAAGTCTATTTTATTTTTGTTGAATTAAGTCAATAAACCAGCAATACACTAATAACAAAGATTTTGAACATAAATGTTCATTAAAATAGAAAAGAAAGAAAGAAAAATCATTTATTTTTGCGCAATCGCACACACACAATATTACGATAACAGGAAAAAAAACAACAAAAAAATTACTAAACTTAAAAATAAAAAATAACTTAACACTAAAAATTTACAGTCTTAAATAGTCCTTCTAAGTCATTATTTACACCTATTTATATTAACATAATTACATAATCAGATAAACCAGAGCAACTGAAAAGGTGCCATAATAAATTAAATCATAAAAGGCTGTACACACTACATTTCAATTAATTCAACAAAAAAAAAATCAACAGGCGACTCCATTCATATCGCAGACTAGGGTTGCGAGAACTATGGAGTCGCTATACTTAATTAAATTTCTAAGCACCGCACAAGCTGTCATGTACTGTATTCCTTTTTATATGGTGTACGGAACCATCATTAGTTTTCACGTCGACATCTTGTCAAAGAGGGTGTAGGGAAGTTTTTCATTAATTTTAATGATAGCAACATGGATACTTTTGAGTCCGTGTGTGTATTTTGTTACGTAATTAATTGTTTGTAGTGTTTTGAATAGAGGTCGGGGTAGCTTTTATAAATTGTTTGAATAGAGCGAAATTGTTTGTTACTAGGGAAGAGAGGGTGTTTTCTATGGTAATTAAAAAGACTTGGATGTATATACATGATGGGTTGAAAAGAAAAAAATATTTTTATTACACCTACGGCCAATATCACAGGTTCCAGAAAGAGTTATAGAGAACGCCAGATAATGCCATTGAAACGTTTTAAATATTGCTTAGTGGCGTAATCTGTCGGATAACTATCAAGAACTTTATCTGGAACCTCTGAAACTAGCCGTTACACTTAGGTATACATTTTATAGTTAGATAGACAAAAATAGTTCACCGTTACAAATATAACTGAAATAGTGACATATTTACCTACTTATTTTTTTTAAATAACCTTATTTCAATGACGTTGAAAATATTTGTTTTTTTTTTCTGACTACTGAAACCGGGAGTATAAAATAATGTTAAAGTACTTTCCAAGGTATTTATTTTTAAATCGCTTTGCAATAGGATAAACTGAGTTGACAGACTAAGTCTGTCTGACAGCCTGTCAAGATCAGACTAGGACGGATATTATCCTCAAGAGCTTAACCAGAGACAATTTTATAAGCAAACGCTGTTTATTACATTTTTATTTTGAGTTTACACCAGGGTGTTTTTGTAGGATGTATGGGTGTTACAAAGAATCTTAAACTCATGATGCTAATAAAAAAAATATTACATAATAACTGAAAAAATAAGACAGCTAGAATCCTCTGGTTCTACTCATTCAAGGTCATCGTAGAATAAATAAAATATAATGGCTAGTTATTTCTGTTACCGATTTTAATAATTAATTAATATGTGTGTCTAAGGGCCCGTTCAGACACGGCGGGAACCGCGTGGTTTTAAGACATTTTCGCGCGGTTATGTCTGAACGATTACTTAATAACTCATACAAATACGACCCACGCGATTTCAGAATCGCGTGGAAATCGCGCGGTTCCCACCGAGTCTGAACGGGCCCTAACTCAAATCTTAAAAAATATTGACCTTTCTGTCAGCATTAATTAATTAGTCCTGTAACAACTATTAACTAACTTATAAATCCAATTCGTATGCTATTATAAAGCACATATAATTACTAGTGATATTTTAAAATGAAACCAACCCACAAGTTTTAACTAGTATCCTTCTAAATCTATTCCTACGCATATTCACACAGCTGTCACTAATAAACGTTTCTATTTATGAACTGGTTTATCTTAATAACGATAGCACTATGCGGATGTGACGTCATAAATAATACGCAGTTTGCCTACTACCATTTGTTGGGCGACAGCTTGGTTTTAGCTGGAATACTTGTTTAGTCTGAAATCACCAACCCGCATTGAGCAAGTGTGGGTAGTGATTAACGCTCAATCCTTCTCTGTGTGAGAGGAGGCCGGAGCCCAGTAGTGGGACGATAAAAAGGCTAATGATGACTTGTTAACCGACTTCAACAAAAAAGAGGAGGTTCTCAATTCGGCCGGTATATTTTTTTTTTTTTTTTTTTTT
>NWSH02000008.1:3854685-3883300 GCA_002382865.2 Heliothis virescens
TAAACTTTTTATTTTTTACTTTTTAGTTTTGAAGTCGGTTTTTTTTTAACGTAGTTATTTTTTAGGAAAATATAGTTCAAATTGAGAAGAAATAGTTTTAGTGGTTGAAGTGATGAGTTCACATTTATGCTTCGTGGATAAAATGTAGTAAAAAAAATAGTTCAGGAATTATTAGGCTATGAAACAAAAGTTGGAAACGTTATAAAGTTTGGTTTCTTAACTTAGTAGCTGATATGTACGCATATTGGACAGTGGGTGTACATAGTTCACGTAACTTTACTTTTTTGGTCAGGCACATTAACTCCACTGGATCGATAATAATCCTCATTTCATTTTTGCCTGATCAAAGATATATACAGACGTGTAAATTCATCAACAATCTTTAGACCTATACATTATATTATACAGCTTATAACGTAGCTCTATGATCAAAGTTCAAATATATTATATGGCTGCGCATTCAACGTTAACGATACTGGAGATCAAAGATAGGGCACAGGATATATTTAGGCTTAAATCATGTGCTGTAAGCTTTAATTCCCATAAATAGGCACAAGTTTATATGTATACAAAAAAAAATATTAGTGTGATGATCTTATGTGTTTAGATGCCTCGTTGGTCTAGTCGTCGCCAAGCGCGACTACTGTGCATGGGGGCACAGGTTCGGTTCTCGGGTCGATAAAAATAACTTTTTAGGTTTTAAGTACCCGAAGTTGTCCGATTAGAATATGAGAGTGAGGAAATTGAGAGTTCATCTATGTCCGTAAATACTTGCAAGTCAGTGTACCCAAAATCAGTCAAATTTTACCGATCCAACATTAACCTTCCACTATTGTGATAAGGTTGAAAATCGATCGCAGAAATTTGACAGATTTGTGTACACTGACTCGCTGTCGATTGTACTCTTTTATATTATGTCCTGCGTATGGACCACGTAAACGTACCCCTGCATTATGTAGAAGCGAGAACTATATCTGGTTTTGTACTCAAATATATAATAATTTAACCTATTATTGTACAACTTCAACTACAACAAAAAAGAAAACCAAGATGACCCGTTTTACAGTAGAAATCGAAAGAGCAATTTGGTTTTCCATTCAATTTGTATAAGTACATAATAAACATGTTAACATGTAATTACTTTGTGTTCGTATCATTAAAAACGTTAATGCATTAATAAATATCAGTAAGTAATTATTACAAATGTATGAAGCCGGTACTGTAAACAAGAAAGATAATTATGCAATTCCTTTTAAAGCCGTAAATTGTTGTGCGCGTACTGTTCCATCATATTACTGACATCGAAATGAAAATTTATGCTCCCTAAGTTGGGGTTGTGGTCTATTTTTTAGGGTTCCGTACCCAAAGGGTAAAACATACAATAAACGTGTGAAACCGCAAATTATAACTTTGTTATTCATATATTTTTATGAAAAATAAAGTTACTTTTTGCTGCCCGAAAAATGTTTGTAAGTGTTTTGGCTAGTTGTAGGTAATAGATACGTTAATTTTTCATACATAGATAATGGTACCCTTCGTGCGCGAGTCCAAATCGCACTTGGCCGGTTTTTTATTTTATTACTAGCGTTTGTCCGCAGTTTCACCCTCTTTTTAAAGGAACTACTTCCCGCATCCGGACAAATAGTAGCTAGCTCATCTGTTACCCATATCTATTAGCTATTATTATTTCCAATTTCAGTGAAATAAAAACTAAAATCAAACTTTGTAATTTCAAAAACAAATCAAGCAATGACAAAAATTTATTAATCTTCAGCCAATTATGCTCCACAGGTTGGCATAGCAGTCATTTTTAACAACCATCAAAATTAGCAATCATGAAATTCAATGATTTGTGTGTAAGATAACGAAGTATTCATTTAGCAAGAGTAAATTATTCGTCGTCAAAGGATGAATTTAGTAACAATTTTTAAATCATCGGTTAATTTTTGAATACATTGCTAGGCAACTCACAAATTCAGAATGAATCAATGAAACATATTCATATAATTTTATCTCACTTTCCCGTACTTAGGGATTTTTAGCAAATACTGACAATTTTAAACTTGTAAAAAAAACATTAATCTTCTAAAAAGTTTCCGAACAATAACGTATTTTTAATGAAGAAGAATGAAACTATAGAGGCATCAGGTACGACTGACGGTGTATCAGATAAAACTTGCATTTACAACAGCTACCTTTGAAAGATTAATAGTACAGACGCCAGGAGGTAAACCTATACACATCTGTAAGATTTACCAATTGAACCTTACACAGTTGTGATAAGGTTGAAAATCTTTTGACAGATTGAGGTAGGCTGATGAACAATAGTGCAAGAATAGGTAATTACAAATAAATAAATCCTCAGGAAGTACTTAAAAAACAGCAGCGTTTATTTTGCAGAAACTAGAGCAAGCAAGCGTGTATTTTGAATACCAATAACCATACAAAGAGAAATAAAGTACGAAGTGCTCCAGTCAAAAAATAAAAATTTTTTGTTCACTCAAAAATAATCTCAAGTAAAAATCCTCCTCCACCGGTCTTTTTGGAAGTCAATGAGGGAGGCCTATGTTCAGCAGTGGACGTCCTATGGCTGAAATGATGATGATGATGAAAGGTCCTTCGTCGGAAGGACCTTTCATCATCATCATCTAGAAGGTGTATTCTGTAAGTAAAATGTAATATTTAATTCGAGCAAACTGCTGCAGTTACAAATTTTTAAGTTCGGAGTGTCTTATGTTATAGGGTTAGTCATGGCATGTTCTTTCTGCTAACATATTAACACTAGCATTGAATTTCACCATTTCACACACATAAAATATACTGTCGTACTCACACACACAGAAACAAAACGTAAAAACATTTTCGCAAAAAAAAAAAAACGTTAATTCCATCGAAGTTCCTTAGCACAAGTTTCACATCTTATCTGACAAAAACAAACACTTTACCAGAGTAACAATTACAATTCCTTATCCTTTTTTTTTTTTCATCATCGAAAATAAAATACATAATAATCTTTTGTAAGGCCAAAGAAATATGCGATAACGTTTAAAATCTAAAGCATCTGGTTGACAAGAGCTTTTGCAAGGAAAGCCTTTTGTGAGAAGGTAACGGTTTCCCCAAGGAGGCATGTCGGCAGTTCGTTATGAGGCAAAAACCACCTTGAATACGAGATTAATACCGATGGACTCACATTTTTATTTTATTCGAAAAATAAGTTGGTATATCCCACAGGGTAATAATGTTGCTGGCACAAACGAAAAATGAATGTGATTGATATTTTTGAATGAAGAATTTATTTTATCGTTTAAAAGAGATTTTAATATTTTAATGGCGAGTATGGCAGTTAATATTATTTCTGACAGTAAAAGTTTATATTCCTATAATTTTCCATTCTATATTAATTACATTGATTTATTGCTTGCATAACACATAGGACATAAGTACTTATATGACCGTTGAATTACGACAACAAATTTAAGAAGAAAAACCAAATCTAAACTTAAAAACATACTTCTGCATCGCAGTATCAATTATTTTGAGCAGAGCTGTGGAGACCAGTGCATGAAATTGATGGCCAACCTTCAACGTTCAGTAAATCAAGAAATAGAACTTTCTTTCCTTCAGAGTCACTATTTTACGTTTAAAAGTGATTGAAAGGAAGAATTTCTTATCGACATACATTTATATACCTGCACTAGCTCCCAAACGTGGTTTCACCCGCGTCCCAAGGGAACTAATTCCTGGAATGAGATAAAAGTAGCCTACATTCTATTTGATGTATAACCTATATTACCGTGAAGTTTCATCTAAATCAGTCCAGTAAAATTGATGCGAAAGAATAACAAACATACACACATCCTCATAAAATTTCATATTTATAATATTAGTAAGAAATAGGATATAATATACAGGTATACGCTGTTTCTCTTTTACGTTTTATTTACCCCAATTATCCACTAACACAAAGACCCCCACAAAACATTAAGGAAAATTACTAACATGGAATTGTGACTGGCAGTAGAACACCGCATAAGCATTACGCAACGGAGAAAAGTCGCATGGTTTTTATCCGCGCCGATTTTTTTCAAAACCTACTTCAGCAAACTGCCTCAGGACGAGTGGGCTAAGAGTGCTCTTGGGACCAGTTCACAAGTTGACGTCGCAAGATCAAATGGTGGCCAAATCTTACGGTTTACAACTCATCTGTGAGACAAAATAAATCCCATTTATCGGAGGGCAATGATATATGTTATTTGGAGGGCCTGAGGGTAGGTTGATTGCTCAATTAGTTTCAGTAACCATTGAAATTACTCACTTGAATTTAGAAGTAGATCCCTTAAAAATACCAGTAAGAAATACGCCTGTTTCTAATAAAATATTGATCAATATCACACTCTGTAGGCAATATTATTCAACTCACGATCTCAAATAACTCGAGTTTTTGATCCCTCTTTTGAATTTTTTTGTCATAGTTCCTTTGATTTCTGGAAGTTTTGTAGAAGGAGCAAAAAGTATATCTCGAAAGCCTCATGTACGATATGAAATCTTTATTAAGTACCTATAAAAAAAGTTGTATCAGTTATATTATTTACAATGAAAGAACGGCTGAACCAATTTGATTAAGAGGGATCGCAAAGCCAGAAGAAGGATACTTTTTTTTCAATCAGATACGAAAAGTAGTTCCCTCGAGACGTAGGTAAAACCACGGGCAGAAGCTAGTAATTAAACAGCCACGTTTATATTAGTAACATTACTCGTGATATGTATTTTATTATTTTTTATATGTCAACATTTCTGAATCAGGAAGAGTTTGAACAAGATTTTGTTTGGGTGGAAAAATTCCAAGAACTTGTAACATTCTTTTAGAAAATAATTACCTAAAAGAAAAAGGTTCTCTCTAAAACCTTAAGGGACAATTATGTTCGTTTGCTTCGCTTGTTTCTAACTAAACTTGCCCTTTTTTCGAAGTTTGAAGTAGGTATCACGGTCAGGGCATGTTTTTTTAAGATTTATGATAAAGAAATGTATTTTATTTTGGACATTTCGGGCTAAATGTGATTTAAAAAATCTTTTTAATGGAAAGTTTTGGACTATAAAATGGCTATTTGATTATAATTTTGCTTATTTTGGACTTTATGGATGATTTGATATAATAAAGGGATGTTAGAGCCGGCTTTAACTCTAGCTGGATGTAGCTGAGAACCAGTGTTTTATATTTAGCGACTGCCTATTTGACCTTGACAACCCAATGACCCGTGCAACCCGATACCCCTTGATAAGACTGGTTGTCAGAGTTTGTTGCTTCTGGCTACGTTCAAATGACAGCCCAAACCCACCAGTTCATCGTGCCTAAACACGGAAGAACTCGTCACGACAATATGGTCATCCATTCACGGACCACCCACACCAAGAGTTGCTTAACCTTATAATCGATCGGTTCGCGCGCTTAGGCATTGCATACAAAATGTAAAAAATAAAAAACCGGCCAAGTGCGAGTTGGACTCGCACGCGAAGGGTNCGCTGTCGATTGTACTCTTTTATATTATGTCCTGCGTATGGACCACGTAAACGTACCCCTGCATTATGTAGAAGCGAGAACTATATCTGGTTTTGTACTCAAATATATAATAATTTAACCTATTATTGTACAACTTCAACTACAACAAAAAAGAAAACCAAGATGACCCGTTTTACAGTAGAAATCGAAAGAGCAATTTGGTTTTCCATTCAATTTGTATAAGTACATAATAAACATGTTAACATGTAATTACTTTGTGTTCGTATCATTAAAAACGTTAATGCATTAATAAATATCAGTAAGTAATTATTACAAATGTATGAAGCCGGTACTGTAAACAAGAAAGATAATTATGCAATTCCTTTTAAAGCCGTAAATTGTTGTGCGCGTACTGTTCCATCATATTACTGACATCGAAATGAAAATTTATGCTCCCTAAGTTGGGGTTGTGGTCTATTTTTTAGGGTTCCGTACCCAAAGGGTAAAACATACAATAAACGTGTGAAACCGCAAATTATAACTTTGTTATTCATATATTTTTATGAAAAATAAAGTTACTTTTTGCTGCCCGAAAAATGTTTGTAAGTGTTTTGGCTAGTTGTAGGTAATAGATACGTTAATTTTTCATACATAGATAATGGTACCCTTCGTGCGCGAGTCCAAATCGCACTTGGCCGGTTTTTTATTTTATTACTAGCGTTTGTCCGCAGTTTCACCCTCTTTTTAAAGGAACTACTTCCCGCATCCGGACAAATAGTAGCTAGCTCATCTGTTACCCATATCTATTAGCTATTATTATTTCCAATTTCAGTGAAATAAAAACTAAAATCAAACTTTGTAATTTCAAAAACAAATCAAGCAATGACAAAAATTTATTAATCTTCAGCCAATTATGCTCCACAGGTTGGCATAGCAGTCATTTTTAACAACCATCAAAATTAGCAATCATGAAATTCAATGATTTGTGTGTAAGATAACGAAGTATTCATTTAGCAAGAGTAAATTATTCGTCGTCAAAGGATGAATTTAGTAACAATTTTTAAATCATCGGTTAATTTTTGAATACATTGCTAGGCAACTCACAAATTCAGAATGAATCAATGAAACATATTCATATAATTTTATCTCACTTTCCCGTACTTAGGGATTTTTAGCAAATACTGACAATTTTAAACTTGTAAAAAAAACATTAATCTTCTAAAAAGTTTCCGAACAATAACGTATTTTTAATGAAGAAGAATGAAACTATAGAGGCATCAGGTACGACTGACGGTGTATCAGATAAAACTTGCATTTACAACAGCTACCTTTGAAAGATTAATAGTACAGACGCCAGGAGGTAAACCTATACACATCTGTAAGATTTACCAATTGAACCTTACACAGTTGTGATAAGGTTGAAAATCTTTTGACAGATTGAGGTAGGCTGATGAACAATAGTGCAAGAATAGGTAATTACAAATAAATAAATCCTCAGGAAGTACTTAAAAAACAGCAGCGTTTATTTTGCAGAAACTAGAGCAAGCAAGCGTGTATTTTGAATACCAATAACCATACAAAGAGAAATAAAGTACGAAGTGCTCCAGTCAAAAAATAAAAATTTTTTGTTCACTCAAAAATAATCTCAAGTAAAAATCCTCCTCCACCGGTCTTTTTGGAAGTCAATGAGGGAGGCCTATGTTCAGCAGTGGACGTCCTATGGCTGAAATGATGATGATGATGAAAGGTCCTTCGTCGGAAGGACCTTTCATCATCATCATCTAGAAGGTGTATTCTGTAAGTAAAATGTAATATTTAATTCGAGCAAACTGCTGCAGTTACAAATTTTTAAGTTCGGAGTGTCTTATGTTATAGGGTTAGTCATGGCATGTTCTTTCTGCTAACATATTAACACTAGCATTGAATTTCACCATTTCACACACATAAAATATACTGTCGTACTCACACACACAGAAACAAAACGTAAAAACATTTTCGCAAAAAAAAAAAAACGTTAATTCCATCGAAGTTCCTTAGCACAAGTTTCACATCTTATCTGACAAAAACAAACACTTTACCAGAGTAACAATTACAATTCCTTATCCTTTTTTTTTTTTCATCATCGAAAATAAAATACATAATAATCTTTTGTAAGGCCAAAGAAATATGCGATAACGTTTAAAATCTAAAGCATCTGGTTGACAAGAGCTTTTGCAAGGAAAGCCTTTTGTGAGAAGGTAACGGTTTCCCCAAGGAGGCATGTCGGCAGTTCGTTATGAGGCAAAAACCACCTTGAATACGAGATTAATACCGATGGACTCACATTTTTATTTTATTCGAAAAATAAGTTGGTATATCCCACAGGGTAATAATGTTGCTGGCACAAACGAAAAATGAATGTGATTGATATTTTTGAATGAAGAATTTATTTTATCGTTTAAAAGAGATTTTAATATTTTAATGGCGAGTATGGCAGTTAATATTATTTCTGACAGTAAAAGTTTATATTCCTATAATTTTCCATTCTATATTAATTACATTGATTTATTGCTTGCATAACACATAGGACATAAGTACTTATATGACCGTTGAATTACGACAACAAATTTAAGAAGAAAAACCAAATCTAAACTTAAAAACATACTTCTGCATCGCAGTATCAATTATTTTGAGCAGAGCTGTGGAGACCAGTGCATGAAATTGATGGCCAACCTTCAACGTTCAGTAAATCAAGAAATAGAACTTTCTTTCCTTCAGAGTCACTATTTTACGTTTAAAAGTGATTGAAAGGAAGAATTTCTTATCGACATACATTTATATACCTGCACTAGCTCCCAAACGTGGTTTCACCCGCGTCCCAAGGGAACTAATTCCTGGAATGAGATAAAAGTAGCCTACATTCTATTTGATGTATAACCTATATTACCGTGAAGTTTCATCTAAATCAGTCCAGTAAAATTGATGCGAAAGAATAACAAACATACACACATCCTCATAAAATTTCATATTTATAATATTAGTAAGAAATAGGATATAATATACAGGTATACGCTGTTTCTCTTTTACGTTTTATTTACCCCAATTATCCACTAACACAAAGACCCCCACAAAACATTAAGGAAAATTACTAACATGGAATTGTGACTGGCAGTAGAACACCGCATAAGCATTACGCAACGGAGAAAAGTCGCATGGTTTTTATCCGCGCCGATTTTTTTCAAAACCTACTTCAGCAAACTGCCTCAGGACGAGTGGGCTAAGAGTGCTCTTGGGACCAGTTCACAAGTTGACGTCGCAAGATCAAATGGTGGCCAAATCTTACGGTTTACAACTCATCTGTGAGACAAAATAAATCCCATTTATCGGAGGGCAATGATATATGTTATTTGGAGGGCCTGAGGGTAGGTTGATTGCTCAATTAGTTTCAGTAACCATTGAAATTACTCACTTGAATTTAGAAGTAGATCCCTTAAAAATACCAGTAAGAAATACGCCTGTTTCTAATAAAATATTGATCAATATCACACTCTGTAGGCAATATTATTCAACTCACGATCTCAAATAACTCGAGTTTTTGATCCCTCTTTTGAATTTTTTTGTCATAGTTCCTTTGATTTCTGGAAGTTTTGTAGAAGGAGCAAAAAGTATATCTCGAAAGCCTCATGTACGATATGAAATCTTTATTAAGTACCTATAAAAAAAGTTGTATCAGTTATATTATTTACAATGAAAGAACGGCTGAACCAATTTGATTAAGAGGGATCGCAAAGCCAGAAGAAGGATACTTTTTTTTCAATCAGATACGAAAAGTAGTTCCCTCGAGACGTAGGTAAAACCACGGGCAGAAGCTAGTAATTAAACAGCCACGTTTATATTAGTAACATTACTCGTGATATGTATTTTATTATTTTTTATATGTCAACATTTCTGAATCAGGAAGAGTTTGAACAAGATTTTGTTTGGGTGGAAAAATTCCAAGAACTTGTAACATTCTTTTAGAAAATAATTACCTAAAAGAAAAAGGTTCTCTCTAAAACCTTAAGGGACAATTATGTTCGTTTGCTTCGCTTGTTTCTAACTAAACTTGCCCTTTTTTCGAAGTTTGAAGTAGGTATCACGGTCAGGGCATGTTTTTTTAAGATTTATGATAAAGAAATGTATTTTATTTTGGACATTTCGGGCTAAATGTGATTTAAAAAATCTTTTTAATGGAAAGTTTTGGACTATAAAATGGCTATTTGATTATAATTTTGCTTATTTTGGACTTTATGGATGATTTGATATAATAAAGGGATGTTAGAGCCGGCTTTAACTCTAGCTGGATGTAGCTGAGAACCAGTGTTTTATATTTAGCGACTGCCTATTTGACCTTGACAACCCAATGACCCGTGCAACCCGATACCCCTTGATAAGACTGGTTGTCAGAGTTTGTTGCTTCTGGCTACGTTCAAATGACAGCCCAAACCCACCAGTTCATCGTGCCTAAACACGGAAGAACTCGTCACGACAATATGGTCATCCATTCACGGACCACCCACACCAAGAGTTGCTTAACCTTATAATCGATCGGTTCGCGCGCTTAGGCATTGCATACAAAATGTAAAAAATAAAAAACCGGCCAAGTGCGAGTTGGACTCGCACGCGAAGGGTTCCGTACCAAGCTGTAGTTCCTCCATTGAGTAACAGATGGCGTTGTATTCAAATTGCACTGTCTTTATAATTTATTGTATGGGGACCCCCCTTAATATATAACTTTTTTTAATTTTTAGTATTTGTTGTTATAGCGGCAACGAAAATACACCATTTGTGAAAATTTCAGCTTTCTAGCTATCACGGTTAATGAGATACAGCGTGGAGACAGACAGACAGACAGACAGACAGACAGACAGACAACGAAGTCTTAGTAATAGGGTTCCGTTTTTACCCTTTGGGTACGGAACCCTAAAAATGGTGAAAAGTATTTTTATTTATTTCTCATTACTTAAATCTAGTTTAGTAGTGATGTGCTAATATTATAGTGTCACATCAAACATTTATTGGCTTGTAGCGAAAGTATCGGCGGCCCTCCGTCATTATTCCGTATCGAGCTCATAAACAGAACGAACATTACATTTAACTACCAATAAAACTGTTCCATTAATTACAACGTTCTGTTAACAGATTTTATTAGTAATAAAACTTAAAATTTACAAATCAGTTAGTACATGGAATTAGTAGTCACGCTACGAGTGTTTAATTAATACTTTATTAGTAAGTGCTTGTAACATATTTTCTTTTACTTGACTTTTAATGTTATAAAACAGAATATTTTTTTATTGTTCCTTGGTCGATTACTTATCGATATAAAATCACGCTTGATGCAGTACATCCTTGGTTGGGAAGTATTCAATCTAGACCATGTAGGTATTATGCTAAACTTTTTTTTGTTTGTCATGATATAATGAATATTTAGTGAACATTTTCAAAAAAAAATTCTAAGAAAGTCTGTAAGTTGCCACCAACTGTGCTACACTTAATATAATAAATTATTTTTTTGATGTTATAACACCACGTTATTGCACAAATAAACACTGTCCTCATATTATATTATGACGTTGAATAAAAGCGTCTACCCCAGGGACATCCGCGCTCATACAGTAACCCACAAGACTTGAAACTCACCCGGTTGTTAAAAATGATACAATAACAAAAGAATTTATCTAACGTCTCTTTGAGAATTGTATTCAGGAATTTTTCTGCGGAAAAATAGTAGGAAATGTAAAAATAATTTAATGTTATAGTAATAAACGTAAATACTTATACAAATGTGGTATTATTAAAAAATAAACCTCCCATTTTTATATAGTTTAGAATAAGACAGTAAAATATCCACGGCCAGTTTCACAGATTCCAGATAAAGTTCTAAATAGCTGTCTAACAGATAAGGCCATAGAAATGTTTTTAATTTTGATCACCTATCTATCGCATGATCTGTCAGATAGCTATCTAGAACTCTATCTGGAACCTGCGAAACTTGCCGTTAGTAGCAAGTCATTTTACTCACACCGATGCACACGTTATCCGTACACGCATATTTTTCTGAGGTATTCCTCGAAGCGCCACTGTTTTCAAACGCACCTTTATTATTACTCGGAGCGGTCTTTTTAGTTAGAATTTTATTAAATTGTTATCGGGAATTGTACTAAAAGGAGCGCTCCGAGGAATAATAAAGGAGCGCTTCATTAGGTGCGTTTCAAAACAGTGGCGCTTCGGAATACCTTATTTTTCTTAACTATAAAACTCTATTAATTGTTAACCAATTCCTCACTTCTACTATAATATAGATGACAGTAGTCATAGGTCTGTCTATTAGAAGATCGTTAGACACTTCAGATGCAAAGCCGAAGTCGTCTCCAGATTGACCAATTAGGACGGATTGTCTTCAACCGTATAGAATAGACTAAGCGTTTCATCGGTCTGACTGTAATTTTACATAATAGCGAGGTGACAATATTGAAATCAGAATATTTAAAATGTGTTATGAACGTGTTGTAAATGTATTTTATGTAAATATGGACAATTCGTTGCTGGTATAAATAATATAATAAGCAAAAGTTTTACACTTTTTTACACTTTAATGGTAAGCTAGACTGCTTGAGATGGAGACTAGGGAAATAGCACCCTGGATACAGTTTTTAGGGTTCCGTATCCAAAAGTAAAACGGGATCCTATTACTAAGACTTCGCTGTTAATCTGTTAGGCTGTATCTCGTGAACCACCATAGCTAGAGGTTTGTTTTCACAAATGATATATTTCTATTGCCGCTTTAAGAACAAATACTCTAAAAAATTAGGGGGCTCCTCTAACAGCGAACATATGCACTTGGTCGGTTATTAAGTACGGGCAGTATGAATTCCAATTGTATCAGAATGCGTAAAAAACGAATAAACAATTATAATCTTCAATAAAAGGTCACAAAAGTTCACTTTCTCCATAAAAGACCATATAATTCGGGCGACATAATGTTCCCAGAATTATATCTTACAGGGCGATGAATAATGTAGGTGGAAAATAATGAGCTACACCAGACATCTGTCGTGGCTCCAGTATTAATGGGTTAGTGGTCACACCATGGTAAGGTACAGCCTTAATGAGACATGTGTCTTTTATTTTTCTATTTGCGATGTATGTGGGAGGATTTCTTGGAGTAATAGCTTTGGTATGTTTATAAAATTAATTAATTTACGGTATTTTTATGAAATCATATCCAGTTGGTATTCATTGAAAGTCTATACATGTAAATAGTAGTTAATTCTATGAAATAAGAAATAATAAAATTGCTATATTTATTTCTGCTACGTAGTTATTACCTCAAAGCACCCCTTACCCAGCCCCTTAATAGAATGTAGTTTCATCGATATTCTGATCTCTAACGTTTGGTGAAAACGAAACCGACTTCTAACGGTCCCCCTTGTTGTTAGGGGATTCTATAAACTTAGGGGCTGTTGGTGAAATAGATCATTAAACATTCAATCTAAGGCCTCTTTACCTTAATCACACTACAATCAAACACAGACCAATATAATTTGCACAAAGTAAAAATACGAGAACTCAAAAATACTTTTCCTCATAAACCAATAGGATCAAAAGCAAAAATCCACCATGAAAAATGATTCTCATTTACAGCTAATTCCATAAGCCGTATATAAGCCCGAAAGAAATAAGCATAATGCGTAGATATCAATTTTCGATAAGCCGAGACCGGTACGTATTAGACAGTGATTACGAAAAGAGCCGGAATGTGGGGAAATTGAAACTCTTAATATCGGCTAAGTAGGTTTTACACACGGCTTTACTCGAACTGAGAGCGAACGAAGTGTAATTGAAATCAATTGGCCTGGTTTTTTTGTATGAGAAGTTTCAAGTGTTAATAGCTAGTAGCTACGTCGTTCTGTCAGCGTGGTTTTGCGGATTTATTCAAATGTTTCAGTAGTGAACTTAAAGTGTTTTTTTGTTTTTTGTTAGCTACATTTTTTTGTTAGTCAAACCTTTAATACGCTTCATTAACTTTTAATTAGAAGCATGTGTACAACTGGTTCGTAGGAAAATTTCCTGCACAAGGGATTTTTATTTTTCTAAGATATACATTCTTCCTGTAACGTAGCAACATGTTCAAAGACATTGCAGTGCCCACAAACTTGCTTGTACTTTCGTTCAACAACGTGTTGTTACTGTATGCGGTTTCCTTGTTGGTCGCAACCTCAAAACCCGCTATGTTTATAAGATATTCAGTTTTGTTTACGTACTATGTGGAGACAGAATTTTTGTTGCACAAAATAATTAAAATCAAAGCAAACATAGCCTTTCTTTCTTTCATTCTCAGTTAAGACTTGTATGTATGTATGTTTGTGCGCAATTATCTCACATTTGGCTGAATCGATTATGTTACTGTTCTCAGTATAGTATATGTCAGACTTAGGAGAAGGTTTTAGGTATCTATACTAATATTATAAAGAGGAAAACTTTGTTTGTTTGTTTGTAATGAATAGGCTCAAAAACTACTGGACCGATTTTAAAAATTCTTTCACCATTCGAAAACTACATTATCCACGAGTGACATAGGCTATATTTTATCCGGGTACGGGCAGTAATTCCCACGGGATGCGAGTGAAACCGCGGGAAAACGGCTAGTATTAAATAAAGGTATTGCAATAAATTAGGTTTACTAATTTACAGTTATGGCGTTCAGGATTTAATATTGTATGAAGTATTACACAATTTACCTTGCAGAAGATTTATTATTGTAGAGAACGAAAACAGTTTGAAATCTATGTCCTAGACCAAGCATAAATAATTGTTCATTTGGGAACAATCCATTAGCCACCTCTAACTTCCTGTTTTCCCACCCTATCTTCGTTGTTTACCATACATATATTTAGAACCGAAGCTTACACAAAATTCAACCACCCCACTGAAAAACGTTCATGAAAAATGGGACATAAAAAGCTTCTCCTCTTTAAATCACTACACGAGAACTTCCACCCAAATAAATCTGTACAATTTTTAAAATATTGTACTGGAGTTGGTGAACGGTGGTCCATTTAATTACACGGCAGATGCATTTTGGTTGGGCGCCAAAAATCGTGGCGCACATGTTGACCCGACCGGCTTAATGTGCAGGCACGCGCTTAGCCTGTGTGCGGCATAAGATCGGCTTAAGTCAACATTGTCGGTTTACCTATGAAAGTAACAAAGTGAAGCTTTGAAAGGATATTTTTTGAAATTCTTTTGTTGCTCTTGGATTTTGTTGCTAGTTAATATTTCGTCCAAAGAAAGCTGACTATAGAAAATTGCGTTTATTAGCTACTTGGTTTAATAATATTTTTAGTGTTATTCTTACAGTACAGATTTATGTAATCTAAAACCATTAATAAAGAAAAAAATGATAATCATAACACTTAGCAAATCATGTGACATTTATACTTTCATTTCCTAACGACAGTTGTCACAACTTAAAAAACTCAATTCATGCAAAATGCAAACAAAATTATAATAAAAATCTAATCTCAGTCCGCAAGTTTCAACAGATAAAAAGGCCGGTTCCTACAGAACCACAGTCAAATGCATGAGAGAAAGAAAGTTGGTGCATTTCCACGAGAATAGCCACAGGGAAGCATGAATAGAAAATAAGGAAAGCTTCACACTTATGGCTTTATACCGAGATTTTCTTTTGTCGCGGGTGATTTTGTATACGAAGATATTATGCGGAAAATGTCTTGGTTTATGCTGCGCAGAAATTGTAATAGCTACGTTTTATTATAATGTAAATAATACGGGATGTTGCTGACATAATGTCAACATAGTGTGCGAGACTGAAGTGTACTTGAGTAAATAATACTTACCCACGATTTGACATCTCTAATAGCTATACAGAAAAACGGAGCTGGTATTTTTGTTTCTGATTTTTCTAAATGGTGTATCAGAATTAGGCGATATTTTAGATAAGCAGACGGGTCTTACTCGCGAGGAATTTGAAAGGTTTTACGATACCTCTTTTCACCCGACGTTTCGGCCGAATTGCATCGACCGTGGTCACGGGTAGACTGAAAAGAGGTGAAAAGAGGTATTGTAAAACCTTTACAATTTCATCGCGAGTAAGACCCGTCTGGTTATCTAAAATATGTGTACAAGTCGCGAAAGTTTAAAAACATTGATTAGGCGATATGTCTAATGGCACAATGATTTTGAGTGAAATTCATCATCAGTGTTGTAATACACAAAATCGATCTAAATATTTCATACTATTTACTTAATTTTTCATCAAAAACATGCTACAATTAACTTGAGTTATTTCATTCAAAATAATATTACAGTAAACGGTATGCTTGATCTTACTATTCACCTAACTAGGGAAATGAACCTCTTTAATAAAACAAAATACTGCAATGTCTACAAAAACTCTAAAGTACCTCCACTTGGTTACCCAAGCCACTAATAAAATCATACTTTTTCTTTTATTCGCAGTGCAGAATGTCGCGTAAACGCTTTCAGCACTAAAACATTTTATCTTTGAGGTTACTTTAATAGCGGCCATCTTTAAAAAGATTTAACTCATTTGTAAGCTCAAAGATAATATTGTAATCTGTCAACAATTGTGGCTATTACTCGAAGCCTCATTTCTCTTAAGAATCCTTGGAGTTAAGCTGGTACAATTCTTTATGAGGTTAGTTCCAAAATGTACTGGCATTTGAATGAAAATATTTCTTCTACTGACCTCAAAATATAGAGGTTTTTGGATCCTTATCAGAGATTTACGATGGAGATTTAAAGCAACGTAACTTTAAATTGAACGGATTTTAGAAGAACTTAAAATACGAGAACTTACCTTTTAAATATTTCAAACACATAGTTTATCAGATAATAAATTAATTGTGATAAGCCTGGGGTATGACAATATGAGTCTATCAGATATATTCAAAAGATTACATAAAGACAATAAAATATGGCTTTTAATTATTTATTATATCGAGATGCCACATTTAAACTACAAATTCTATAACAAGTAAAAATAACTCGGAATAAACTAGATAAAACCACTGCAAATAAAAATAGATAAACCAGATTTAAAGAACGAGAAAATAAATCTTCGTCACATTTCTCACATTAAGAGTTCTATAGAAATTTAACATTTCCTACTAGCCCGATACTACCCTATTACGGGGGTAACACGGAAAGTTTTCAAAGCCGAACCGTATCGAGGAAATGTTTAATGAACTTCTAACTTAATATAATTCCTTTAGTTGAAGTTTTGTGCTTGGGTACTGTGAATTTTTGCTGTCCAGGAAATTGGGCTCGACAGGTTCCGTAGATGTTTTTGTCCCGTGCTCGAGTTTTCTTACCACGTTTACAATGCAAAGTTGATTGACAAGAGACTGTCAATGTGAAAAATTTTATACGTTTTCTTTTTTAGGGTTCCGTACCCAAAGGGTAAAACCGGACCCTATTACTAAGACTTTGTTGTCTGTCTGTCTGTCTGTCTCTAGGCTGTATCTCATTAACCGTGATAGCTAGAATGCTGAAATTTTCACAAATGATGTATATTCGTTGCCGCTATAACAAGAAATACTAAAATTCACAATAAACGGGTGAAACCGCAAATTATAACTTTGTTATTCATACATTTGTATGAAAGACAAAGTTATTTTTTGCTGCCCGAAAAATATTTGTATCTGGCTAGTTGTAGGTATATATATAATGGTACGGAACCTTTCATGTGCGAGTCCAACTCCCACTTGGCTGTTTTTTTAAGTATTTGCAGACAATAAGTCTGTTGTCGAAACAAACTTAGGGGTAAAGGAAACTTTAAAAATGCAACCAGAGTTGAATGAGAATTAGAATAAACATACTTTGTCACATAAAAAATATTTCTTCATCCTAATTCGTGTAGACAAGTTTCTTACTTTTAGGACAACCCTTAATATCTAAACTAGAAAAATTTCATCTATCATTCACAGAAATAAAATGACACACTCCAAAGTGTCGTTCCTTTAATATGTAGGGACTATGAATCCGAAATAAAATGTCGTATCTCATTCCTCCTTTCAATGTCTTGTTTGACCTTTAGCTAAAAAGGTTCGTAACAGGTTGAGTTGACTTGACATCCGACAGATGGCGCACTCAGTCAACTGTGTAGATCAACCTTTGTAGAAAATAGTCTTCGTCCGAACCACTCGTCTTTGTTAGTGGCTGTCAGAAATGAGTTTGAGATGAATTGGTACCAATTAATAAAAAGTCGGGCTATCTATACCCGCCATAAAAGATCTTGATGTAAAGTTTGTAACATTTTTCGTATGAGGCAAAATCCATTAATGCTGAACTTGCATCACTAATGTTTTTCTCATGGATGTGCAAAATATATTTAGTGATATTTTTTCCAGGAATAACGTTAAGTTCTGGGCAAAGGGGATCATCATCATCTTCCTGCCCTTATCCCAATTTATTTGGGGTCGGCGCAGCATGTTTTCTTCTTCCATTCTCTTCTATTTGCGGTCATCTCACAAGTAACATTCTTCCTAGCCATATCGACCTTCACGCAATCCATCCATCGTTTCTTTGGTCGTCCCTTCCGCAATATCCATCAACTTTCATGTTCAAAACCTTCCTCACAACATGATCCTCACTTCTCNTAGCCATATTGACTTTCACGTAATCCATTCATTGTTTCTATCGATGGGAAAAGGGGATGATGGAATGGAATGATCAAATCGCGTTAATCGTTTTAGTGCTAAATAATTTCACAATCTTCTCAAAACTATTCAAGACCGAGAATTTTATTTTAATTACCTAACAACATTGAAACCTCTGGGATGTGCGTGTAAATTTTGACAACAATTTAGACCTTAGCGGTCCTTGGTTACAGTAATGAGAAAATAATTACTTGAAAATTAAAATTGAATTTTAGGTTGTAAATTAACGTTCACTGCGTCTCTTGGGTGAGATGACGACAATTGAACCGCAGAACATTATGAATTTGTATAGGAATGTGGTGTTTTTGTGATTAAATATAGAATTCGCGTGTTTCGAGAGGCTGAGAACAAAATGGAACAAATATTCGAGGAGTTTTATGGGTGTTTGTTTAACATACTTTTAACATGTTGAACGCCATGGGTCACAGACACAATAGAAAATCTATTGTTTGTCGGTCACTTGGCATTCAACGTGTATGTAATATTGAGGGTTTCAAAAAAATGTTAGAAGAATTTTTGCTTTCATGGCGCTTTAAAGTAGACTCTGTTTTTTTCTTGAAGGCGCACTTAATATGCACAAATAGGCTCCAGTATGAGTTTATTTTGTACCAGTAAACTAATCAATAATTTTGAAAACAGCAAAATATTTTTACAATATTTTGTGATAACTTACTGTCCATTTTTTTCCATAACAGGACGTTACAACAAAGACTTCATTTTCAACTTATCAGTGCAGTGTCTTGGTAACAGCTTCGAACTTGTCTATTATAAAACTGACAGCTACTGCTCGTTATATTCACTAAAGACCTGTCAATTCTTTCCTGCTAAGCTATTTTGTATTCAATAATAAATGTAGGTACTATATATTCCTATTATATATATCAATATATTTAAGGATCTATGCAAAAAAAATATATTAGTATTGGAATTCTATTCCATGGAGTATTTTAAGGATTGTTACGTGACGAGTATTAAAATGTAATTAAACAGGGGGAAGATTTTTTCATATGAAATCAAGTTTCTGAAGTAAGTATACTAAAAATAATAGAAGGTCTTTTTTATTGAATAAACTTAAGTATAGTTACACACTACATAATTTGAGAAGCACATGTACATTTTAGCTGTAGACTCGTCCCTTCTAGGGTCAACAAAAACGACTGTAAGCAATGTCTAAACAAAAACACTAAGGCCGCTTTCATTAAATATACCAGCAAAAGTTGTTCAGCAATATTTTATGTGGCAAGAACCTTACAAAAACAGAATACCAAGACCCGAACGAGATATAGTATAAACAAGGAAATTTCGTCAAGTCACCGAAATATTAGTAGAACATTAAAATTTACTTACAATGATGTGCAAAGTTTTGAGCTCTCTTCTTAATATAGACCCTATTTTAAGAACTTTAAGGTGCAAAGTTGCTCCTTAAGAAAATCCTTCGATTAATTATTATTCAAGAGACGGAATGGATACAAATTCAATGTTTTGTTTTTAAATTATTTGGTAGGGTAGATGGAATAATATTGTTTTGTACTTTATTTTGGGAAGGCTGTAAATTTTGCCGTGTTAGTCTAGTCTGAAAAGTAAGTACAGACGACAGCACATCAAGTTACCACAATCTGTCAAATTTCTGCAATAGATTTTCAACCTTATAACAATAGTGGGTAGGTTAATGTTTGATTGGCAAAATTTGACAGTTTGTACAAACAAAATAGTTGGAGATTATTTGATAAATTATACCTAGAAATCTGATACCGATGAATTTGAATAATATTAGTTTGTATTATTGTGAAATAGTTACGTAGATATATTTTTACATTTTCAAATCAAATCAAATCAAAATCAAATCAAAAATCTTTATTGCGAACTAAGTGTAGGTATACAATGTTGAGGGTCTTACAACTAGGTGTTCTTAGAACTTAGTTGCCTGTTAAGGCATTGCAATTTATATTGTTATAAATTATACATTATTAAATACGTTATTAAATACATTATACATTATTAAATGTTATTATATGTAATAAGACAATTAATCAATACATAATTTAAATTCTAATTACCATAGTCACATTTTTATTTATATTTTATCTTAATTGTATTTATTATTATAACATATATATATTTAATAATTTTAGTTATTATTTTTCCTCAAGGAATTCTTTTATAGAATAATAAGCTTTTTGAATAAGGAAGTCTTTTAGCTTCCTTTTGTATATATTAATTGAATTTAATTTCTTGAGGTCGGCGGGTAGCTTATTATATATTTTTATGCTCATACAAAAAATACTATTCCCATATACTGCCGTGTGGGATGTTTTATTGCGCAATGTTTTCTGTAGTCTACTGCTTATTAATGTATCGTAGGTACTGATGTTGAGTTTGACTAAAACGCAGGCCTCGTATATGTATAGAGCGGGTAGGGTTAAGATCTTGAGGTTTATAAAATGGGGTTTACAGGACTCTGTCTGGTGTATTCCACAAATTGATCTGATGCACTTTTTTTGTGCCTTGAAAGCGGTTTCTCTATCAGTTGAGTATCCCCAATAAAGAATACCATACGATAGAGTGGAACCCACATATGCATGGTAGGCACTTAGCAATGTAGTTTGGTTAGACACTTTTTTAAGCATAAAGAGGGCATATGAAAATTGACTCAATTTGCTACAAATACTATTCACGTGTGTTTTCCATGACATATTTGAATCTATGTATATACCTAGAAATTTTGTAGTTGTGACCTCAGATATAGATTCATTATTATATTCAATAGAGATTGGCACTGTTCTTGCGTTTTTATTTTTAAAGTTCATGTAATGGGTTTTAGTTAGATTTATTTTTAGGTTATTTATTGTAAGCCAATTTATTAATTTAGATAGGGATTCATTTATTTCTTGTTCATGATTTTTATTTTTATTATTTGTGAAAAGAGCCGTGCTGTCATCCGCAAATAGAACCATAGGGTATGGAATAGCATTAGGTAAATCATTTATATAGATAAGAAAAAGTAATGGTCCTAGTATTGACCCTTGAGGCACACCAAATTTTGTGAACCTTGGGCTTGATGTATATTTAATTTCTGTTTTTGTGTGTGGACATAATTGAGTTATTTCAGTGTACTGAATTCTATTAGTGAGATAGGATTTTATCATTTCTAGGGCTTTCCCCCGAACTCCGTATATCTCTAGTTTTTTTAGGAGTAGCTCATGGTCGACATAATCAAAGGCCTTTGTCATATCCATGTATAGGGCCGTGACTTGGTTTTTTTTATCAAGTTCCGTTATTATTTTATGTAAAAACTGGTACATTGCTGTATTAACTGATTTCCCTTTTCTGAATCCGACTTGATTATCTATTATAATTCTATTTTTTTCGAAATATTCACTAAGATTATTGTAAAGTACCTTTTCAAATATTTTTGCTATTATGGGAATGAGAGCGATAGGTCTATAACAACGTACATCTTCCGTATTTTCTTTTTTGAATATCGGTATAACTATAGTGGTTTTTAGATATGTCGGGAATATTCCTTCTTCAAGACACTGGTTTATTATATGGGTGAGAATTGGGGCAATTTCGTGCACAACACTCTTTATGATTTTTGTGGATATTCCATCACAACCTGTACTGTTAGTATGTTTTAATGTCATTATTATTTTGATAACATCGTGTGGGGTAACTGGAGCTAAGAAACAAGAATTAGGTTTATTATAATTTAAAATATTATTGTAATTTACTGTGTTCTTTGTGAGTTTCGATATATCGTCAATAAAAAAGTTATTGAATACTTCTGCTATAGAACCGGGGGCAGTAACGGTTTGGTTATTATATTTGATTATATTTATTTTTTCGGGAGGGTTATTGTTTTTGTATTTATTAATTATTTGCCAGACTGCTTTAGATTTATTTGTGGCTGTTTGAATGTGATAATTATTTTGCGACCTTTGAGTAAGCTTTATGATTCTTTTGTACTTCTTGGAATATTCTTTAAATACACGCTTATCTTTAGAATTCCCAGAAGAGCGATATATTTTAAGTAACATTCTTTTACGAACGGAACATATTTTCAAACCTTTACTAAGCCATTTAGCATTTCGTATGATTGGTACCTTAATTTTTATGTTTGGGAAACAGAGGTCATAAAAAAGTTTAAATAGTTTATGGAACTCTTCAAAGGCAGCATTTGGGTCGCTTTCCTCATAGCAATTACTAAAAGTTAGGGCTTTTAAACAATTGACAAATTTTTCAACATTGTCGTCGCTATAGTCTCTCCTGAATTTGTACCAGTGGGTAATCGAATAGGTTTTCTTAACAGGGCATGATAGTATTTGTGCAGTGTGGTCAGATAGTGCTAATTCTAAAACTCTATGTTTACATCCTCTAATGTTATGAGCAATGTTATCAATACATGTTTTGCTTTGCAGACGAGTTGGTTCATTTATTGCAAGTTTCAGATTAAAGCTCCTTAATACGTCTTCAAACTCTCTTGATACGGGTGTATCTTTTAATCGATCTATATTATAATCGCCACATATAACAATTTTCTTAAATTTGCTAGATAATTTTGTGAGCATAATCGTTAAACGGTCAAAAAATATTTCTATACAGTCTTTTTTAGTTTTTGGTGGTCTATATATGCAAATTATAATTAATTTATGATCTACTAGTTCAATAGCCGAACATTCTATGATGTTGGATATACTAATAATCTTAGCTTGAAGCAGAGTCTTATATTTGTGACTATTCCTTATTAGGATACAGGACCCACCACTTCTATTTGTTCTTGAATAATTTGCCGCTAAAGTATAGTTGGGAATTTGAAGAAGCTTCGTGTCGTCCGCTATCATATTATGTTCAGTAATGCACACCACATCAATTACATTTTTGTTATCGTTAATATTATTTAGATTTACAGTAAGTTCATCGGATTTGTGTATCAAACCATTAATATTTTGGTGAAGGACATGTATTCTGTTATACACGAAAAAAAGTAGTATCTTTACCTTTATCATTTACATCTACATTCAATGAATTATTAGATTTTGTTGGTAGTTTACAGGCATCATCATCATACATTGTACTTAAGTGTAAGATTAGATCTTGTAAATCTTTTATAATAATGCCCAAACCTAGATTATTTAGACTTCCATATCTAGCGCTATAAGTTTGGAAGGTGTATGGAAGATTTAAGTTGGTGTCTAAGATGTACGCATATTTATATGTTTCAGCATCCATGTAGATTAAATTATTAAAAGTGTCAACTCTACTATTGTACATCACATTTTTGTTAATCATATATTTAAAAGTTGGCAGACATATTATAAAGTTCGTGTGACTTAATGGTTGGAGTTTTTCGCGAATTAGAGTAACCAATTCTATATAATTATAAGTCTTTCTGAAGTTTTCTTCACCAACAAAAATTACACAGTAGTCGGAGTAATTGAAGTTTTGTACTTTCTTATCTATGTTATCCAAAAGTTCCTTCAGTCCACATTTTGGTATGCGATAGTGACACATATTAAAGTTACTTAGGTCAGTTCTTTGACTGATTGTATATAGCCGATTTGTGGTTTCACTGCTTATAAAACATATGTTATTTTTTATAGCCGGCAATAACGTAGTATTTGTATTAATTTCGCTGTCTAATGTTGTTTCGTTTCGTGAGTTTTCAGCAGGGCCTTCCGCAGTGTGGCAATCAAGAATTTTTGAGCGTTTAGATTTTTCTTTAGTTTTGTTAGTTTTACTTTTCTTTGGTGTTTTTATCTTTGGACTACTGGTTGTGGTGACTTTCTCATTCATCTCATTCTTCTTTAGCAAATCAGTGTTTGTTTGCTTCAAGGAGCTATTTTCCAGCGATAATATTTCTATTTCTTCATAGGCGTTTTTTAATTGAGACCTAAGGTTTTCAATCTCATTCTTAAGGATGTTTATCTGTTTATCTTCTTCGTCTTCCGACATTTCTGGCATACTGTTTATGGTCTCATCGAATGTTTGAGAAATATTTTCACTGGTGTTAGCAGTGTGTTTCGATGTGGTTTGTTTGCGACGGAAAGTTATATTCTCTAGGAAGTTCATGATAATTGCAGAAATTTAGATTTATATTTATCCCAAAAAATCACCGCAGGTAGTGGGATTAGAACTGCCGGTCAAGTATTTCTCGACTTTACCGCGCGTACACCGCTAAGCCACCAATACAGTTGACATATGAAGCAAATTTTGCGTTCTAATGGATAGCTATTTAAATCGTTCTTTTCTATAATAGATGTCGCTAATTACAATCTTCTGTGAGCGCTGTTTGAAGCGGTATTATCTAGATGGTGTTAGTGTCGTTATAATTTCAAGTTTCATACGAAGTATTTGAATAAAAAAAACGGTTTCTTGCCGGTAAATATTTTAGTTTAGATCACTGTTTTATCACCAATATAAGCACCGTTTTATGTAACGTCTATTGTCGAAGTAGATTAAATTCACTATTATTTCACAAAAAGTCACTGTTAGTTAATATGTAAACAAATTTAAATTGCAGAGTTTTTAGATAGTTTATGTTTATGATAGTTATTTGGGCTTACAAAAATCACAAAAAGTGTTCATACACTACTGGGACGCGAACTCGGGACATTTGCTTCATAAGTCTTACGTTGTCCGGGTTGTGCTATCACTTCACTTGGTAACGTGTTAAAATTAATGTTCTATTACGTAAGGAAATATAAAAAATCGTTAGGACGCTTATTTCAAAATTTGGCGAACCTGCGCGCGCACTATAAACATTTTGTTTTTTATTAGTTTTTTGGAATTAAGAATGTTTATCACTTAATAATTGTATCATTTATTAACTATTTTCATAGAACCTACAACTTTTAACGATGACACTTAGGTTTTCTTACACGTAAGAAAGTCAAATCTTGTTTCTATAAATACATATTTGGATTTTGTACAGATCTTCGCACTAATTTAGATTTCCATTCTTTTTGCGGCGAAGCCCACAACCAAGCAGACCGCAGAACCGAGATCATCGACGTTAACGTGCTCTCCGATGCATGGGTGAATCAATCACCAACTTCCAACTCCGGGTTGCTTTGTGAAAGTTTCTAAAACCCACAAAGCAATTTCGGCCCGTCCCGGGAATCGAACTCGAGACCTCGTGATCAGCAGTCGGCTATGAGACCACTAGACCAACGAGGCAGTTAAAGAAAAGGATTGTAAGGATGTAACAAAGTAATGTCAATATAAGCTTTTATTTTTCATCTTCACCGATGTACAGACGACAGCAGGTCAAACCATTGCGATAAGGTTGAAAATCGATTGCAGAAATTTGACAGATTGTAGTAACTTGATGTGCTGTCGTCTGTACATTAATACTGGTAACCATTCACACCTAATTATTCTGGAACAAAACGACATACCACAAAACATTTACAAGAATTCACCTACTGTTTACGATATATTTTTTTAATACTACCGTGACATTTTGCAAACTATCTTAGTGGTATATGGCAGTATTCCAAACCTACGTATTCCCAAAAGTAAGATAATATAACTGGTGTGTTATATAAAAATGTCACGTTCTATCCTCAGTTTAGTAAGAGTAGACTTTCACAGACAACCATATCTTACCATATTTTCGAAATGTGAATAAATTATTTGTAGGTATCTCCAGTATGTAGGTTCAATTCTAGGTCAGACAAATAATTTTACAACTTTTTAAAGTTATATTATAGTTGTGTATACTTTCTAAGTATATCTTTGACACTCGAGGAAACGTGCACTAGGAAACTTCCACAAGAGTGGAACGACAAAAAAATCCGATGATAATGATGAACATAGAATTTGTGACTGCAAATACATAGTATTAACATTTTTTCGATGGTAAGATGAGAGAGAGGAGACCACCAGACCACGTGGATAACTTACCACCTCCGGTCGAAGATCTATTGAAGGATGATGGAGTAATGTAGTGGTGGAGGATATGAGGGAATAGCAGGAAAGATATTGAATTTTAGTAAATCATTTTACTTTCTGCATTGTAACACTTTTATTTTTGATAAATTGATAGTAACCTGACGTACTTGGTACTTACTTAAACACAACAAACACAGTTTGTTACGTTTTTAACTTTTACAATTAGGTATTACATTTATATATCCTTCTTATTATTTATATATCCACTTATCACACTTATTTATATATCCTGTACATTTTTATATCCTTTTTCCTTATTTTTTATACAATCACAATGTACTCGTATATCTTTAATTGCGTCATTCAAAACGTTAAGTTAATATGGACCTTTTCTTAACCCTTCGATACTGAAGTAAAATAGTTTCAATTTCTAATCAAAAGCTCATTAATAACCAAAAGGTATGCCTTTCAGTTGGCGCGTTCATTTCAGGGCTTTCGGTTTCAATACATCGAGAATAACGTTATGAATTAATGTACAAAGTTCGTTCAATCAATAACTTCCCCTAAATTGGGGACTTGTGTGTTTATCCACGATATTAAACTAATCAAGAGGTATTGGGGTATTTTCACACTGAAAAGGTAAGTACTTTATACAATATAGGCTACCGCCAGTGGTTTCACCCGCGTCTCATGGAAACTTATCTGTAATCTATATACTATCTATACTAATATTATAAAGCTGAAGAGTTTGTTTGAACGCGATAATCTCAGGAACTACTGGTTCGATTTGAAAAAATATTTCAGTGTTAGAAAGCCTATTTATCAAGGAAGGCTATAGGCTACTTTTTATCCTGGTGCGCCGAGTAGTTCCCATGGGACGCGAGTGAAACGGCTGGCAAAAGCTAGTCCCGGATAAAAATTAAAACTGAGCCTTTCTCGATGAACAGGCTATTTAACAATGAAATATATTTTCGGTCAGTAGCTCTTGAGATTAGCGCATCAAACAAACAAACAAACTCTTCAGCTTTCATAATATTTTAATAGATTGGAGCTATATTTCTACCAGTATGACAAATTATTTGCAAGGGTCTGCTTAAATTTTTATTGTGCAAAGCAAATTTTCAGTATAAAATGAATGCTGTTTTTTCAAAACTGCATAATACGCTGTTTGTCGCACACCCACGCTCAATGGAAACGAATAATTTTCCTTGTATAAGTGTGTTATGAGCATGACATATTTTGTTTTAAATGGACGAAAAATTCGGGACATCCAGTAAGAAAGTAGCATTTTTAGGGTTCCGTAACCAAAGGGTAAAACGGGACCCTGTTACTAAGACTTCGTTGTCTGTCTCCACGCTGTATCTCATTAACCGTAATAGCTAGAAAGCTGAAATTTTCACAAATGATGTATTTCCGTTGCCGCTATAACAACATATTAATAAAAATTAATTAACTTAACATTAAAAAAAATATTAAGGGGGGTCCCCATAGGTACAATAAACGTGAACGTGGTACGGAACCCTTCATGCGCGAGTCCAACTCTTACTCGGCCGGTTTTTTTTTCCAACAACGTAGGCAAAAGACCCTGCATTTAGATACGGTTGTAATAAAATTTATCCGTCAGATAATTCGATAATCCCATGGATCAGAATGCAAATTGAATACAAATTGGAGGAAGTAAACAATTTGCTTGTACGCATACAGGAAGACGTTTCTTGGCATCGTGTTATGGCAAAATTTTCTCAAATCTATATATATAAAAGAAAGTCGGGTTTGTTCAAACACTTATAACTCGAGATCTGCTGGACCAATTTTCATGGTTTTTGGTTCGTTGGATTCGTCTCCGCCCCGAATAACAGAATACATCTTAAAAACAATAAAAAAATACGAATACATAAAAAAAGAAAGATTTTACTTAAAACGTTCATTTTTTTCGTACCTGTCAAATACTGGGTTATTCTCAAACTGCCCCATTCTTTTGTTTAGCAAACGCGAACATCGATTCTCAAATGCATCCACGGCATTTTTATTTAGAAATGAATATTACAGTAAAAAGGTACTTTAAGTTTCATTTTGACCCACGGATACTTCAAATAGTAAATTATTTAAAATATTTTTATATCTCAATGTTCCCCACGTAAAAAGCAACGAAATATATTAAAATACGAAAGTTTCATTTTTTTCCATAACATCTTGCTGAGGAACAGTTTAAACATTGAGAACATCACTAAGGTTTCGTATTAAATATCGATGGACATTCAGCTAAGCAGTAGGGAATCATAACTAAATTGGAAGAAAATGCATAACCGACTAACCTTAGCGAAATAATGGGCAAAAATAAAAATAAAGGGTTGAAATTTAATCGTTATTAGTTACGACAAGATGCAATACAAATATCATATTTATTTTTATAATTCTTTGAAGAAAACGTGTGGAGCAATTTGACAACTAACCCATTGTATTATTTGTTTTCGGAAATACAAAATTCTTTTTCAATTTT
>NWSH02000008.1:3894614-3910949 GCA_002382865.2 Heliothis virescens
TGAGAATGGCAACCGTAGTTGTGATGGTTCTTGTAATTACAAATTGAAAGTCTGACTAGCAATGAGGGTAGAAGCCATAAAGTGTTGGTAGCTGGTTTATCGAATTGCATAGCTAATTGCCTTTGTACATGAGCAAAAAGTAGTTAACTTTGTGGAATTAAAGGTTGAGTCGGTACTTATGGTAGTTTGTCGATAACTGCGTGACTTGCAAATATTTCATACTAAGAACGTAGATACCAAGAGCAGTATAAAAGCGGTTTAAGACAGTGCGGCATTGTTCGTTGCACCTGTTCAGATTATCGCAGATTGAAGTAGGTGTTTCGCAAGTAAGGAATTCCGTGATTTTTGTGATATTAAAAAAAATATCCACTCCATCTTATTGCTGATGATCGCGTTAGAAAAATATCAAAAAATCAAAGTATCACTGATTATTTAAATTGAAGTAGTTCTGATATTGAGGAGAGAATTTAAGTTTGCATGATGATCGGACCGTACCAGAGGCTGTCGTGTAGCCGTAGCTCAGTAGAAATCGGTGTCTGCTAACTTAGTAGTCCGTGAGTACGCGGTAAGCAGTCAGCTCTGGCGGAGGTCGGGTTTCAGTGGAAACCAAGAGTCCAGGAGTAGACTCGGCGTTCCTGTGTGAGGTTCGCAATATGGAAAGAGTAACTGGAGGTTACTGGGCTAAGTGTAGCCATGGTCACATGTAGAGCTTAAATGTTTTGTTTTAATTTACCTGTCTAGAGTTTGTCTCTTAGAAGAGACGGTGATCAGTTTTACTTTGAGTTTCATAATTTTTATTCCAAAACATTGTAATGAAATTATTATTTTGCTATTAATTATTGTTTGTTTTGGTTGTTCGTGTTGATGATTTAAATTAGATTTTTGACCTTCATGCATAATGACGCTCCAAGGTACTTATGAACTTAGTAGTTTTGCTTCTGTTCTACTTAGGCTATTTGATAACTTTCGTTGCTACATTTTGCTAGATTTGTAAAGTTAATTTGGTGTTAATAAAACAAACAATCATGAGGATTCTACTGCCTTATTGTTGAGAGCAGACACGGAGTCTGGTATAGCAGGATTGGCCGAACGGAAACTGTGCTGTTTCTTTTTTTTTTTTCTGTTTTAGATTAACACACGAGGACGTGTGTCACGCAGGATGGCCGTGTCGTATCCGGTCATGAGTACGGACGCTAAACGTCACGTAAGCGCGGCCAATGGCGGTGTTTCTCCAAAACAGCATTTTGGCGCGCTTGGCAGAGTCGTGGTGGTCNGAGGACGTGTGTCACGCAGGATGGCCGTGTCGTATCCGGTCATGAGTACGGACGCTAAACGTCACGTAAGCGCGGCCAATGGCGGTGTTTCTCCAAAAACAGCAATTTGGCGCGCTTGGCAGAGTCGTGGTGGTCGGCGGGATCTCCACGGAGCGGAGTCTTCGTTGAGGTGTCGCGCTGTACAGATCACGGAACTGCCCTACGTAACGTCTAGTGTTCACATTTTGTAATGAAGTTGATCGTCGATTGTGTAAAGTGTCTTAATAATAAACTGTAATTATTTAATCGTCTATCTCATTGCACGATAACCCTATTTCTGCCCACATGATGCCAGATAGATCGAGAAGAAATCCTGACCCATCCGACAACTATAACATTATATCCTACAAATGCGAATGTTTGTATATTTGCTACAACAACAAATACTAAAAATTAAAAAAATAATAATGGGGGTACAATAAATCATACAATAAACGTGTGAAACCGCAAATAATAATTTTGTTATTCATATATTTGTATGAAAAACAAAGTTATTTTAATCTTCCCGAAAAATGTTTGTATTTTGGCTAGTTGTAGGTAATAGATAAGTTCATTTTTCATAGATAACGGTACGGAACCTTTCGTGCGCGAGTCCAACTCGCACTTGGCCGGTTTTTTTTTGTTTGTTACTCCTTCACGCAAAAACATCTAAGAGGATTTTGCTGGGCAGTAATATACCTTATTTATCAGAATAATATACAGGCTACTTTTAATCCGGATGATGGAAATAGTTCCCTGGGGAAATAGGTGAAACCGCTGGCAGAAGCTAGTTTAGGTATAAAAATCTAATTTACAAAATTATATTTAATATACAATTTATATTACAGTTGAAAATTTCGTCGTATTATCGTTAGCGACTTATTGCCATTAGAGCGAATAATACAATATTCGAATCAAGCTAGACTGAATTCTAATCAATTATTCTTCGTTTATTTAATCTCGTACTGTTAGGGGGTGGTTTCACCAATCAAACTAATCAATCTAATAGAGCAAAACCCAATTAACGAGTTTGAATTTGCTATTTTGCAACTAAACAATTGCTAGAATTAGTTAAATAAATAAGTGTCAATTAGATCTTTTTTTTTGCGATGGGAAATAATCACATGACATAATATGATGATTGAGGGAGTGACAGACTTTTACTGACTAAAAACCCTCTTTATTCGTTCTGGAGCCCTTTGAGTATTTGGGCCGCTGCAACGATTCCGTGACACAGATTACTATTTTGAACGTTTTTTTGCTATCCCTAAATCTAAATTATCAGACTTTTTTATTAATTTTCCTACAGTGAAATCAACCATTAATCATAAACTATTCAATATTAAATAAATATATATGAAATATTTACTGAATTGGCTGCATAAGCTTTTATTTAGTTAACACCTCTTAGCCCAATTAAATAGATAAAGGTGCCAGCTATGTCGACTACTTACCCGTTAATTGCTCTTAATAAAGGTGGCAATGTTAGAGTCTGGGTGTTAATTAAACAATTCAGAGAAATAATCTACGAGATCTAATGGTTTTCAGAACTGTTGAACTGTATCGTGAATTTTCTCAGGCCTAAGTTTACTGATAACAATATTAAACGTCGGTTTTTCTCAAAAGTACTGTTTAATGTACAGACAACGGCAGGTCAACGTATACCAATCTGTCAAATTTTACCAATCGTAGATCTACCTTCCACTATTGTGATAAGGTTGAAAATCTATCGTAGAAATTTGACAGATTGTGGTAACTTGATGTGCTGTCGTCTGTACATTTTTAAGTTCAACTTACAAAATAAACCGTTGTTTTAGGAAAAACGGACAGCTATGTTGTCAGTGAAAATGGGCGTTAGTTACGTGTTGCTTCGTTAAGAATGTGTGTAGTGATATACTAATATTAGAAAGCTGAAGAGTTTGTTTGAATGTTTTATCTCAGGAATAACTGGATCGATTTAAATGATTATCACAGTACCAGTCTATTTATCGAGAAAGGCAATGAGATACTTCTGTGGATGCGTAAAGTAGTGCTTATGGGGCATTATTTAATATAAACAGACGAAGATAAGACGTACTACAACTACCTATGTTGTTTTAAACAACTGATTATGAAATCGTTACATACGTTTTCGAAATAACGGAGAAAATCTTTTTTCATAATAAATGTTTTTGTATAAAATCAAACTTTTGTCGATAATTTTCAACAAAAAGTATTCAAGTAAACTATTTAGTTTTCTTTATTCTGTGTTTTTGAATAAGTTTCGTAACTTACATAAACTTAGCGAGTCCATTCTTCTGGATAAATGTTTTGTGAATATTATACATTTGATTGTGATTTTCTAAAACGAATAATATGTAACTATGTTATTTGAAAGTCCTGTAAACTTAAATAAGCTTGTGAATCCTATAAATCGCAGGTTAAGACTCCTAATTTTTTTTCTTCTTTTAAATTAACCACATAATCGTTTACGTCACTCAAATGAGCAGAAATTTAATTACATTATTATGAAAGATAAGTGTTAAAAATACTTAAGAAAAATAATCTTCCAAAATTTTGATCTCCTACTAGTATACAAACTGCTATTTGCTAACTTACAATATTAACATAGAATTTTCAGGTTTCAATAAACACACAAAATTCAATAAATTGTAGGTTAAAATCCATAATACGACATGATATTCCTGCGGCCATTGTGGCCGGTCAATATATCATATTACTTGTCTGAGTCTCGAGAATGGGTGAATACAGAAATACGAAAAATGCACTCGAATGTTTTGTGTGAAGTTGTCTTGTTATATAATAATATACAAACTATTTTCTTGTTATATAGAGCCTATTTTTCTGAATTCTATCGGCTTCTTTACTCCATTTTAACTTTAACTAGCTTTTTGTAGTAAAATCATAACATTCATTTGTCTATTTGGTGTATTAACTAACTAATTCCAAGGACACAGTTTCACATACCTACATACATGCATAGTACCGTGTGATAAAATTAAGCATAGATATCCTCATTTTGATACAAGGCTCACACAGTATACCCCATAACAGTCACAAATAGAGTGGAATTTTACTGGTTCATGAATTTTTAGAAAATCATTTCCCACTACAAACTCATAATCTCAAAATAAATACCTCGTTATAATAAATGAAGTATGACATGATTAATGAAGAGTACATTTTATCAAAAATAAAGTGACAGGCAATTAAAACTACATAAAATATCGTTAAAAGGTACTACAACCAGAAATTATGATTGTTAATTGTTACATATACTTTATTAACATATTAGATACTAGCTTCCGCCAGCGGTTTCATTCGCTTTCCCGTGGAAACTACTGCGCACACCCGAATAAAAAGCCTATAGCCTTCCTCGATAAATGGGCTATCTAACACTGAAAAAAAATTTCAAATCGGACTAGTGGTCCCTGAGATTAGCGCGTTCAAACAAACGACCAACCTCTTCAGCTTTATAATATTGGTATAGATAATAAAAGTTATACATTATAATTTAAAGGGTTATAAAGATATTCTAAGATATTTTATTGCGTTATTCAAAAACAATATTCATACATAAACAAAAAAAGACTTCAAGCAATCCTTCATGAAATGTGTTGTTTTTGTAAGTTATGTTTTCCAAGATGGCGTCTCACATTTCAGCCATGCCGTTTTTTACGTTTTCAGGGTTCCGTACCCAAAGAGTAAAACGGGACCCTATTACTAAGACTACGTCGTCTATTTGTCTCCAGGCTGTATCTCATAAACCGTGATAGCTAGAAAACTGAAATCTTCACAAATGATGTATTTCCGTTGCCGCTATAACAACAAATACTAAAAATTAAAAAAATATTTATATTAAGGGGGGTCCCCATACCTACAATAAACGTGTGAAGCCGCAAATTATAACTTTGTTATTCATATACTCGTATTTGTATGGAAAACAAAGTTATATTTTGCTGCCCGAAAAATGTTTGTATTTTGGCTAGTTTTAGGTAATAGATACGTTCATTTTTCATAGACAATGGTACGGAACCCTTCGTGCGCGAATCCAACTCGCACTTGGCCAGTTTTTTAGTCTAACGACTCACACCCCTTTTGCCGAAAAATGTAGCTTCCAGAATGTTCCTCATTTTATCTTGTAAGAGTAAGATCCTCTTAATTTTCTCTTTGCCTAGGTCACGTAGGGAAAAGAATTATTATTTTGCTTTTAGATAATTAATTTTGGTATTACCATGGATGAACGAGATATCATCAAATGAATTCATAAATTCCTTTACTCTAACTTTTACAATAACAGACTCAGCCAATTTCAGAGGTTCCAGATAAATTTCTTGTTAGCTATCTGATAGATAATAACATAAAAAAGTAGTCAAAATTAGAAACATTTCTACGAATTTGGAATCTGTGAAACTGGCCGATGGTAGTTTCATTAGGTGGAGTCAGGAAAGACTAGCTCATTCATTTGAATCTTACCAAACTCACAAAAACTATTTCGACATCCTTACTTCTGCTCATAAAATTCTGATCCCTACTAATATTGTAAATGCGAAAGTAACTCTGTCTGTCTGTCTGTTACGCTTTCATGCCTAAACCAGTGAGCCGATTTGATGAAATTTGGTACAGAGTTAGAATAGACCCTGAGGAACAACATAGGTTACTACTACTTTTTATCCGGGTACGGGAAATAGTTCTCTCGGGAAGCGGGCGAAACCGCTGGCAGAAGCTAGTACATAATAAACTCTCACGGTCTAAACCACCTATCAGTACTATACACCTTGTTTCCTAAGCCAAAATAAACCCCTTTAGGAGCAGAACATTGTAAGCTATAGGTACCTACTTTGTAGTAGTTCAAATAGGTAGAATTACGTGACTCGACTCCTACAAAAGGGTGAACATTGCATTAGTGGTTCTAGAAGCGCCTTAAACATTTATAAAGGATTTGTTGGGAGCGGTTCCGAAGATTTATCAATTGTAGTGCTTAGCGAGAAATCTAGAATGAAAGATGGGATTATGTAAGTAAGTTAGGCTTATCCAGACTGGCTTTAAAATCTACATTCTGTGATATAAATTAAGTAGCGAATTTAACGAATTCCAATACTACTTCAACATTAATTTACACTACGATATAGGTGATAATTCTAGGTAGTTTTTCTACACCTGCCATTTTCAGACATTTCTTTCCATCGAAGCATTACAAACTCCCCCACTGGCAAACAGTAACAAATTTCGTGTTTCCAAAAAAATTTGCAAAAATTATAATGGAATCTCGCCACAAAATTAATACTTAACACATCTAGAAATTCTACACATCAAACACACCACGTCACATTTCGTTGGTACAGCAAGAAAATTGTAACGATACACTGCCGGCCATGTTGATATACCCAGTCTTTTTTAAACCTCACCGAGAAAGCTTCCTTTAGCTGAAATAATAGCGACGTATTATTGTTTCAAGTATTCGAAATATTTTTATTTAGTACCAAGGAAAATATTTGTGGTTTTCTTTAGTGAAATGCTCGGTCGTATTTAAAATGATTTATGGTTTCTGTTATAGGATTTTATGGGAGTATTTTTATTTATATTTTTGTGTATTGCATGTAGCTTTGCGCTGGCTTTAGTTAAGTATGATGTGATGGGTTTGAAGATATCAAACACTTTTTTTGGTATGAAAAATGCTTAAGTACATAAATCATAAATGGAAGTTTACCATAGCTTATCCATAACGATTTGGAGATTTATAAAATATAAAATCTAGATTTTATAGTTCAAAATTGAGATTAAAACTTAAAGTCCCTGGAGTTTTAGTATCTAATTTATCTTTTAAATAACCGATTTAATGCTGAGAGTAAATTAGTATTAAAATAGTAATTTCTGGCCTTTAATACTCAAGGTCTCACTTAGTGAAAAATAGTTTCCATCAATTTTTTTTTTTGCGATATTGAAACAAACAAACAAACAAATAACTACATAACAGATTGAAATTTCATCACAGCAAACGTGCTTTACGTACCAACGTAATAGCTAATCAAGTTTCTGGCAAATATTCAAACGGTCCACAGTGCAGTTTGGCTCTCGTCTTCTTTGGATCACTGGCCCAATTTGTACTGATTTTCTGCCTGTAACTGTAATATTTTAGCTCTACGCTTGACTCGATGCTTTTGGCAACGATCCTGTTAGATTATTGTGTTGGATTAGTTTGTGTTTTGTTGTAAGTTTTTAATTAATATCCAAAATTATGGGAGTAATAATTAGTAAAGACACATTATTTTTGGATCTTCAATTAAATGATTTTAAAGAAAGTGATATTTAATTGTAATATTTTTTAAAAAGTATGTGCACTATTCTCAAAATGAAAAGACAGTACTTAATCTATTATTTGATTACAAAACACTTCCTCATTACGAGTTACAGTTATGCATTCAATTATTTGAGAACATGCACAAATTATGCCAGCCTTTCCTTTCAAAATTCGAACAGTAAACGAATATAGACGCCACAAAAATACCTGCACTTCATAACTCGTTCAAAACGAAGTCGTACAAAATCTTCGACCTGAACAAATATCAGATAGCCAGTACTATTTCTCACGAACACCGGCATCAGCATATAAATGCAACTAGAATTCTCGGTCTCACGGAAATAGTCCCAGAATATCTCCGCTGTCAACTTGTGAAGTAGCCTTATTCATCAAAAATGAGTTTTAGGAGGGACATGAGTAGGGGTAAAGGCTCTGGCGCGGAAATCGTCAATTCTATTTTTAAATATTTAATAAATTTTGCCGTTTTTTAGGATTCCGTACCCAAAGGGTAAAACGGGACCCTATTACTAAGACTTCGTTGTCTGTCTGTCTCCACGCTGTATCTCATTAACCGTGATAGCTAGAAAGCTACAATAATCAAAATTTTCATATATACCTAATGGTACGGAACCTTCATGCGCGAGTCCAACTCCCACTTGGCCGGTTTTTTTTTGTTCATAAGAAATGTTTTTTTTAAATGTTACACTGTTTCACATTATTCGGTTTTTTGTATGACGGGTTTTTATGGACGGGTTTTATGGTATGGAAAATGATGGTAATTTATCTATAAATAAGTACCAATCCAAAAAAAAAGTAAAAATATATGAAAACAGTACATTATTAAGAACACAAGTTATGAAAATACAGTAGATGTTATTTGTTTAGTATCAGACGTAGTCGTCAATTAAGCCGAAAAACGTCCACAGCTAGACAAAGGCCTCCCCCAAAGTTCACCACTTTTTACGATCGCCGCCGGTAATAGTCGATGCAGACCTGAAGACCGAGCAATTTAGTCACATCAAATCAAATACAACGAATATATACTAATTTCAAACATAGTAAAAACAACACTTAAGAAAAGCAGTAAGTAAACAATGAAATAAATTTCATTAAACAACTGAAAGCTACTGAAAGTTAGTTCAGCTGATTTTAATGTAAATTTATGTTGTCTTATCGCGTAAGCTGTTTATACTGATTACAAATTATATTCATGGCGGAGAATCGAATGTTGTGTAAAACATTTTGATGTATTCACTTTTGATTTCATTAATTATTCGTCGATTGAACTTCTTAATATCATATAACTTCAGGCTCGATAGAATACTAATAAAACATCACGTGTCATTTTGCACGAACATGGTACACTTAGTAGTTCAAATGAATTATTATCAACTTCTGCCTCGTCTTTTCCCAAAGTTGGGGTCGGTTGCCAGTCTAACCAGCTACTGCAAAGAATCAGTATGTCACATGTACCGACTGCCTATCTGACCTTCTCAACCAAGTAAGCTGAGCAATGCTATATCCCTTGGTAACTGATACTTCCTTAACCCACCGCGAGCCGGAGCGCAGATATACACGAGACACAATCAATTTCCTATTGTCTCATACCTACTTATACATAGGAGTGGTTAAGCAATTTTATTTCGTACAAAAACTTATCCAAAAAGCCGACAAACAGTATCAACAAATTAGAACTATCTTCTCCCGGTTAATTTACTGTACTCTGAAAGGTAACTACTGGTATAAATTAGCCCAATAGAACGAGTACTAAAACCTAATTAGGTAGTAACTGAAACAAGCCATAGAGTAAATAGGACAGACTCACGTAACCTTTGTTGCGTGCCTCACGGAATAAACGTATCTATTATACCTACCTAATATTTGTATGGTGCGTGCGAATTTATTTGCGAATTTAATAAGCATATCATTTTTGGAGGCAGTTTTTGATGATTTATAATGTGGGAAGTTTTTTATGTAGTGATAATTTTTGTGCTAACTTTGGATTTAAACTTGTCACAGTGGTTTTGCTATAAAGAGTGCAAACAAACGATGTTTCTTAATGGTTAGAACATCTACCAATATATATTTTTAAGTTTAATTCTAGGTCTGGCAACCACTAATGTAACTTTTCTTAGTTCTATTTTATTGCAACTGGAAAATCAATGAGTGACGAAGGAGAACATCTTGAGGAAACCTAGACTTTTCGTGTTTGAGGTCGCCTATCCGCTTGTAACCAGAGCGTGCTTTTCTTCTGCGATACGAGGCCTGCATCCTGCAGAGGGCATAAAAAGGCTATATAAGTATCAGTAATATAGGGGTGTAGAAAGAAAATCCTCCATGTAAATTCAATAAAAATAAAAATCATATTTGCTAAATATGTGAGGCAAAAAACACACTGTACGAATATCTACGGCAATACTGACTGTACAGTGTACACATACAATAACAAAAAACAATAATCAACAATATGTCATTTTTTCAATCCACCAAAAAATAAACTGTAGCATAAAAATTCAAAAGACCTAAATAAAAACTGGAAGCGTTAGTGCGCTGCGCTCCATATTTTTGTATGAGATTTTACTGCCGCGGGGTCCAACACGATCTTCGTTTGTTTGGCGATGATTATACCCATTCATTGTCCAACAGAGCATTGTGCACTGCATGGGTTTTTATCTCATAAATAATACGAAATCCTGATTGGATGGGAGCTATGCATAACAAACCCTGGAAAGTCATCTATAACGACTGAATATTTGCATAACTGCGTTTTCGTGAATTGCTTTTTTTATTTATTATTTGCATTCGTTTCCTGCAGGTGACCTACTGACTTTAAAACCTCTCTTACAGTGTTATAGTTTTATGACGCGATAAAATTTTATTGGAACTGACATATCAATTGGGTGAGATTGACTCGCGCCGTGATTACGATATAACCATTGCTCATCCTAATGCGCTCTTTCCTCTCACAGTCACAGTTTCCTTATGAACTGAATTTAATGAAGTGTGTATGGTTTCGATTCAAAATAAGAAAAAAAATCTATACATTTATTCCTATTAAAAATGTAAGAGACGTATTTTCTTTAAAACATTAATGAAATATCCATTAATTTATTTTCCGTGATAAATGAGGTACGATTTATTTTTAGACTCAAGTTACTATTAAAACTATTTTTATTCAAACCAGCTAGTGCGTGCAGAATTTTAACCGAAGTTTGAGCAACAAAATAGAATCTTAATTGAAATGTTAAAATTACACTCGCCTTCGAAATTAATTAAAAGTTAAAATATTAATCCGCAGATGGGTTAAAATTAATTTGAGAAAGTCAAGTCATATTTGAAATCCTACCACGTATATTTTTATATTATATGGAGTATAAAAAAAATATATTTAAAATTGCAGTCCAAAGTATTGAGTAAGCGTAAATCTATGCTTAAATTTTGAGAGTTATCACAAAATAGTGTTATTTGTATTTAAAAAAAACAAGTCATCTACTAACATATTAAAATTAAAAAGGTTTGAGTGAACATTGAACTAGCCTTTTTCATCTCATTATGGCTCAGTGAAGGGAAAGCCATCCGCGTTGGCACTAGTAAGTGAACTAGTAAAAAAATAACGTAATTTTAAATGACGTGCTCTTAAAACTCAGAAACTTCAGTAATTTAAATGATACGTTAGGTAATTAAATAATTACTACTAGCTATTTTTGTGTCATTCAAAACTTGTAGTTCTGAATGACCATTAACTAAATAACTTTAAATTACTGGCCACTACTCTACTTGCAACTTTGTAGGGGAAAGTTTAAAATTAGAATGGAACCAAGCACATAGAACTGGCAGGTTACAAAAACGTGCAGTTATTTTAAAATCGAAATGATAAGTTCTTAATAACTGAACTGTGGGTCAAGCGGCAAACATTTTGGAAAAAGCTTTTGTGAATATTAAATTGCTAATATAAACGTATTGTATCACAGTAGTATAAGATAACGCTACGCAAAATATTTATTTGCATAAATCGATTTAGTAAATAGCTATGCTAACGATATTTAGCCGTGTTCAAATGGATTGTAATCAGAGCCTAATCTAGTTCCAAAAAGCCTGGCTAATAGCTAAAACGGCGACAATATAGCCATTAAAAACAAAATACAAAATCTCCAATTTAATTAAGTACCTGATTCTGTATTACGAAACCTGATACCCATTTTAAACTCTCTATTCAAGGGTTAATAAGAATTGTGTCCTATTACTTCGTGAACATCAATTATAATGACAAAGAACCGAAAGATATAGTTATGTCAGGAAAACTTCATTAACGTTTTCTTTCATTAAGCTATTAAAAAGTTAATTAAAACCACGTACCTACAATGTAGTGGTCGAAACGCGCTGATGAAATTATAAATTAAAACGATTCCGTTTTATGACGTAATGGATTTTCCCGTGGCTTTGTTCGCGTTTCGGGTGAATTGGGTGCATTTATTTTTTGATTGACTGTACCACAGGGGTAATTATAAAGACTCTTTGGTAATGGATAGGCAGGAGTTTTTGATCTATCGAAATGAGAAAATAGACATTTTTTATATATGTGAGCTCAGATTCATATCAAACTAGATTTTATTATTGGTTAGCTGTTTAAAATAAAACTTTTCTAGGCCATGACGACCATGATGACAACAAAGACGATTTAAGCTTTTTGTACAGAAGACAGCAGGTCAACGTATACGAATCTGTCAAATTTTACCAATCGAACATCAACCTACCTCCGTTATGATAAGGTTGAAAATCTATTGCAGAAATTTGACAGATTGTGGTAACTTGATGTGCTGTCGTTTGTACCTGCGTAAATATTATTTCAAACTTCAAACCATTCGCTACGACGTATATATCCTGTATACATATTTTACTACCATATCGCTGACAAATTGCTCTGATAAGTTATCCCCTTGATAGAATCATAAAATGAACTTTAATATTCAGGTTAAAAATTATTTTGATGGCCGTGATTAATTTCTCTGATACAGTTTTATTGGGAAAGATTTTATTTAATATCCGATCTATTTATTACGCCTCATAATTTTCCCTTCCCATGACTTTTCATGTTTGTATTTCTACTATGTTTGTACACATGACTTTCATCAGTTTAAAAATTCAGGTTTATGCTAACCAGTTAGTGACATGTTATCTTTCTGATTACATAAATACAATAGAAAATCATAGCTAACATTTTTAAAAGCTTTTATTTAACTTGCAATGTATGTAAATATATTTGTATGTTCGGGTGAAATCTTTGAACTCAATTTTGAAATAGATATATTCAACCGTTTGTGCTGAGATTTTGTGGACGCGTTTTGTTTGGATGACAATACATGATAAGGTATGTGACGTCATTCTAAATTCAATATGGCGGATCATACAAGATGTCAGAACAGGTATATTTGATCCATTTATACAATATGGGTATCAAATGAAAGGGTTCGTTGAGAGTAACTAGAAAAAGTATCTGATGTCATTCTGAATCCAATATGGCGGACCATGCAGCATGGCGGAATAGTTACCTTTAGTCCACTTTTACAATATGGGTATTTAATGAAAGAGCTCGTTAATAGTAACTAGAAATAATGGTGATAACTAAAAAGTAAAAAATAAATTAAAAGTAAAAAAAAACATTTTATGAAAAAGCTTTTATTTAAAAGCTCTAAAAAGAAGAAAATAAAATTTTGTCAATAATAAAAGCTTGTCGCGAGGTTTACATACCTATCAATATTCCTTTACCTATATCATAATAATTTGTGGTAAATCGAGCGACAAGCTTTTATTATTGACAAAATTTTATTTTCTTCTTTTTAGAGCTTTTAAATAAAAGCTTTTTCATAAAATGTTTTTTTTTACTTTTAATTTTTTGGTAATCGTATAAAAGATGAAGGTAGACAGGACGATCCCCTTGATGAGATTATCATACAACTAAATAAATAATACTCAAGTTTGGCTTAATCTTAACAATCAATGGTAGGTATAAAGTTGTAACCCTTAGCATAAATCAAAGATTGAATGCTAAATTATTGTTCAATAATTATTATTAGGTTTCAACAATATCAAAGACATACCACGTCTTTGACACATTTTGGGAATTGAGCTCACAATGCAATAATGTTCTACAGATACACAATGTTGTGAGGTTTCTAGTACTATTACAGGCAATTACTCCTAGCGTTAGTTTATAAGAGCAATAGAACTGAGCTTTGACACAAACAATATCTATAAGGTAATTTAAATCCTTTCTTGTTTTTGCTTAATGAAAGTAAGTCTGTCTATCTGTCTCAGTTTTGCGCTAAAATATGTGAACCAATTTAAATGAAATTTGGAACACATATAAATAGTATAAAGTATGTAGTCTAAAGTATGAAAAAGGACATATCTAGTTTTCTATATACTTGGTCGTCAAACTGATAAGTCTGTTAAATAAACCCGTGCAGAGAACAGGTGATTTTTGTTAAAATTTAAGCATTACTTAAAACGATACGTATTTATCATGTTGGTAACTTCTTCTGAAAGGATTTAATAATTTGTACGTATATGTATCTAAGCTAAAAACTGAACACAACCTTCTTTGACCGAAAAGTTTTTTGGATCGCAAAAACTTGGACACATTGAATTATCCCTTTTAATCCCATTCAACTCATTTCTTTGACAAAGTTGTAACATATTATTTGAACCATGAAATCTTTGACGTAGGCAGGTATTTTGAACTTTATTATTTCAATATACTTTTAAAAGACCAGCTGTCTAGCCTTTTCTCATCCATGTTGGTCTCGGTTTCCAGTGTAACCAAATACTGCTGAGTACCGGTGTTTTAAATAGAAGTACTGCCTATCCGATCGCCTCAATCTAGTTCATCCAGGCAACCCTATGCCTGGTTGTCAGATTTTCGACACCTGACTACCCGAGACTGCTGCCAGAGATGTTAAAATAACAGCCCATATGACTTTCATAGGTATGAAAGGAATAAAATAACAAATTATATATTGCTCACTTAATATTCCTCAATTATATCCAAACATATTTACAAAGAATACCTACCAGTACTTTGCCATTTTGCAAAAAAAAGAACACGATTACCAGACGACGGCAGGCGAGTCGCACTGAACTGCATATGACGCCGCGAGTGCTCGGGAAATGAAATTCTAAATCGTGCTATAATATCATTCTAGCAAAATAATAAAGGATTTATAGTGAATATGTGTGTAATATTCTTATAGGATTATGTTTTTGAATTTTCATTTTTCAGCTCACTGATTTCGTTGTATAAACTATGGTCGCTGGAATTGTTAATACCAATTTTTGCTGGGTATTTTGATATTCCCCGCGTTTTATTTAAAAGTTTTAAGCGATTACGTTTAAATATATTTTTTTACAGAAATAAAAGGCAAAACAGTTTTTATTTAGTTTTCTATTTAATAACTGCACTTCTAGAGTGTGGCACTGACAACTGTGTAATGAATCATTTGGATCTTTAAGGACTGAATAAAACAAGAAAGTATAATTTCTCGTAGGGCTTAAACCCCTTATATTATTTCAACAAAATTAATTCTAACCTAACCATTATTAAAGTTCAAGTAAAAAAAATGCTCAAATGAAATGTAAATATTTCTTCCAAACAAAATTATTATAATAGAGATAACAATATATCAGACTTGTGTCATACGAGAAAAGTCTTTGTGAAACGTATGTATTTTTAGTGCAGCAGTTTGCGTTGTCTTCAACTGGGCTTTCATTGTTTAGTTTCGAGTCTTGCTTGAATAAATGATCATGTTTTCCAACCAGTCTCTGTTTTCTGTACATTAATTTTATAACAACAATATTAACGTAACCGGACAAATTTTATCATAATGTAATAAATAAAATAGGTAATTGAATTGTTGTTTTATTTTGAACTTGCGATGCAAAATAACGGTATTTCACCACTATTTAATGGACGTTACTATATTAATAAGCCTTCCTCTTTAATCACTTTATCTATTACAAAAAACCGGCCAAGTGCGAGTCGGACTCGCACGCGAAGGGTTCCGTTCCATTATCTATGAAAAATAAACGTACCTACTACCTACAATTAGCCAAAACACGAACATTTCTCGGCAACAAAAAATAACTTTGTTTTTCATACAAATATATGAATAACAAAGTTATAATTTGCGGTTACTGAAAAAGTGCTATAACTCAAAAACTACTGCCTGTATTTGGTTCAAACCAATTTTGGTTGATAGTTTTTATTAAGATCTATAACATATATTTTTTTTAGATTTTTCACTTTGGTAGTTTAGAAATTACAGGGGGGGGGACACACATTTTAGCACTTTGAAAGTGTCTTACTCTGAAATGATTGACTTTGAGAAAAAATGGTTTTAGAAACCTCAATCTCATTTTTAAAGACCTATCTATAGACACCCCACAAGTGTAGGTAAGACGAAAAAAAATATTCTTTGTTTCAGTTCCATGTATAGGGAGCCCCCTTCTAATATTATTATTTTTTTATTTTTGTATAAAAATCGTAAAGCGGTTAACATAATACATCTACCTACCGAGTTTGAATGGTGTAGTCTTAATAGTTTCGGAATAAACTGGCTGTGACATACGACCAGACAGACAGACAGACAACAGACAGACAGACAGACAGACATGACGAATCTATAAGGGTTCCGTTTTTTGCCATTCGGCTACGGAACCCTAAAAAAGTGGCGTAGTTTTAAGATT
>NWSH02000008.1:3911596-3924020 GCA_002382865.2 Heliothis virescens
ATATTTTGCTGCGCAATCAGTAATTTTGATGAGAATTCGGATTTTTTTTGCATAGAAAAAGGACATTTTTTGATTTGCGTTTAAATACCACNAAAAGAAAAAGAGTTAACATGTATGATGTGCATTAAGATTATTAGCTGTGCATTAATAAAAAAGCTTTTGCTTTAGGAAAAATCGCTGTACGCTGCGAAAATAAATTGTAGTGTGTTTTTGTGATATTTTGCGTTGAATATTTTGCTGCGCAATCAGTAATTTTGATGAGAATTCGGATTTTTTTTGCATAGAAAAAGGACATTTTTTGATTTGCGTTTAAATACCACCCTTAGTATTTTATGTAACACATTAATGCATATTATCTTGTTTTTTGCTTTTTAGAGCGCGATATTTCAGTAGTCGGGTTTTAGTTTTTGAACTTATTTTTTTACTATGTAGGTTGTTACGTTGAGGAATTTCTAACAAGTTCGCATAACTTATACTAACGAACATCTTTTAAACTTTCACACATATTATCATATTATATTTACGTAACATGTCAAGAAACAAACATACTGTAAGCTTCCTAAACACTACAAAGCAAACACGATCCACAACATCGCCTACAAGCAAGTTTACTTACAATGAGTCCCCCCGTACGCATTATTTAGCCTGATAATAATCTAGCAAATTTGCTTGACTGGGACTGAACCCGAGGCAATCTGTAAAGCGAGCCTAGGGAACGAAGCATAGTAGAAATAGAGGAAGTAGGTTATAGGCTTGTATGTGTGCGCCGTTGTATACGAGTATATGGCGCAACACGCACACTAACACAATCTCGATGCGTTTCACAGTGACTATTGTTTATGTGCCATAGATACTATGGCGATTTTTCATATATGATGAAGTTCAAGTGGCAGTTAGGTTAGTCAGTCTCCCAGTGGAGCAGGACTTTTCTCTATTTAGTAAACTAAATAAATGCCAAAAATATCTCGCCGCATTTTTAACCGACGAATGGTCTCAGGTAATTATAAGCTGCACTGCAAGTTGGTTTGTGTGTTTCTGTAATCTAATTTTGTAACTGGCAGCATGATGAAGATTTACTCCGCGGCACACATATACAAGCGCGGTGCGTTTGTATGAAGATAACTTACTTGCTCTCTTTTTACTGTGTAAGGGGTGTGTAGCAAAAAACTACCAGTAGACCTAGTTACGGGTAACAGGGTTAAATGGGGGATTGCTTTAGTAATGTTAAGCAGGATTAGGGTTCAAGCAAATACGGGGGTAGTTTAAGGCGATTTTCGTAATGAGGTGTTTTTTGCGTGCTGAAATTGGTGAATATTTGGAGTGAGGAATAAATATTTAATGACAAAAGTTAACTAAAGTGCTGCTTTAAATATTTATCAATGAAATTAGTTATTCACATCTTACAGAATACATTATATTCTAGGATGGGATCGGATTTGAGTTTAGATACAATATTAGAAGTCATTTCTGTGAAGGTTAAATGTCAGTCAGTTTGTCGGTCAGGTGAATCAAAAATCTCTGAATGGTATTTAAAGAATCTGTAAAACATTTTGTTTTTCTGATGTTGTCATATAACACAGTTTAATTTGTATATCGCATGAGATAAGATACTATGCACATAATGCGTGCCTCCAAGCAATAAAGCTTACGGTAGGTCCTATGTGACCGATCTAATACGAACGCAAAGCAGAGCGGTGTGACGCGAAAACAACAAAAATACCGGCCAAGTGCGAGATGGACTCGCGCATGAAGGGTTCCGTACCCCATCCCATATAATATTTCTTATTTTCATTTTTAGTATTTGTTGTTATAGCGGCAACAGAAATACATCATTTGTGAAAATTTCAGCTTTCTAGCTATCACGGTTAGTGAGATACAGCGTGGAGTCAGACCGACAGACAACGAAGTCTTAGTAATAAGGTCCCGTTTTATCCTTTTGGTACGGAACCCAAAAAAAAAACGATTTCTTTCTACGTAGCCTACGTGACGTGGCGCAGTACGGCGCTACGGAGCACGCTTCGTATCGCATTCGCGTTGATTTGCCCACGCAGGACGTAGCCTTATTTTCCAGCAACGAATGCAACAGGGTTGTTTATCAAGACTTGGAAATGTTTGCGGTCTGCGACATTACTTCTGGATTTTCTTATAATTTATTGCAGTGCTTAGCTTTTGACCTGCGACTTTGCTTGCTAGGTACAAAAATAATGGTCGTTGTTATGTGATGTAGTGTCTTTGTGTAAATGTTTATGGTTTGTGTAATGTCTATGTTTATGGTTCAAGGAAATAATAATATTTTATTTATATTTATAAATTGTTTGTTGTAACATGCAATTTTCATAAGAGAAATAAACGCTTTGGTGTTGATTTACTTATTTTAATAAAGTGGGTTAGTTTAGTCCTGTGGTATTTTACGAACAAAATATAAAAAAAATAACTTAAACAGATTAATTAAGAAATTAAATCCTAACAAACATTTAAGAAACCTTCAACATAAAACCCTCTGAACTTTAAAAGTAAGAATTCAGATATACGAGTCAAATAAAGTATAACGCTAGTTCAATTTTGATAAACGTAATAGGAACTTTAACACGGCCAAGTTTCTTAGAGAAATATATTTTACTTCTGCCAGCGGCTTCGCCCGCTTCCCGAGGGAACTATATCCCGTACCCAGATAAAAAGTAGCCTATGTTGTTCCTCAGGGTCTATTCTATATCTGTACCAATTTCATCAAAATGGACTCACTGGTTTAGGCGTGAAAGCGTAACAGACAGACAGACAAACAGTAACTCTGTTTGTCTGTCTTTCGCATTTATAATATTAGTAGGGAAGTAGGGATATGTAACAACTTTTTAAAGAATAATAGCCGTAGGTACTGAAGTTTTGCTTTCTTCGTCAATAAATTGGATCTGCGTAGGCAGGATTCAGTTCTGTTAAAGCCTTTTCATTTACGATGTTTACATATATAGGTCACACTGTCACTTTCCCGTGGGTGTCATAACACGTGTACCTATTATTAAAGTTTATGAACATCTACATAATTGGCTTAATAGTATACAAGAATACGTTTGAATATCCAAAGGTTTTAAAATAAAATACATAGAGGAAGAATAGGTCTGAATTTCAGAAGGTTTAAAAATAAACCTTTATGTATTTTTCTAAAATGTGTTTTTGTATTACCTGATTTCAGATTTCAGCAGTAGCAATAGTTTGTTACAATCTGTTACCCAACCGAAGACTGACCTAGGTAAGCGCAACATAATAATTATAGGAGTTCAATAAAAGGAGAATGGGCGAAATGTTTGGACGTTGACCTTCTACCCCCTAGCAATATGTCGTATATCATTTGAAAGGTCTTTTCAAATGCAATATTTTGTACAAACATACTACTCACCAATTGTTAGTACTTTAGATATTAGAACTCCGTTAAAGTTAAAATACTATCAAAACATGTTTTACAGTCAATGTACCTCACCTCTATTTATGTTTATTCAATTAAATAAATTAAATTTTATTAAAACCCCTTCTTCAATGCTTATACTATTACTAAATACCCAATCCACCAACTTTACCAAACATATGAAACTTCTACTTCGATTGTTAGGCTCCATTACAAGGAAAAAACTTCGAGATAGAAATCAAAGTTAGAACATCTTTCAATATGTACCTCACTAGAATGCTGATGACTCTGCCTATATCGTCGATCAATAAATTCTGAACTTCTGAAAACTTAATATCTGTAGAGTGTATAAAGGCGTCCCCATTTGGGTCCAGTAGGGTGACCATACTATCGGTCCAAACGAGGACAGGAAATGAAAGGACGGAGTGATATTACAAAGGTTTAGCTTATGAGTTTTAGCATAGTTTATGGTCACATAATATGTGACGTTATTACCCAATATTTATACTGCTTTTGCTTCACGTTGATGTATCGTTTCTATTGTGTGATATTTTGTGGAAATGTTCATAAATATTAAGAGCACAAAATGTAGTGTTGCAATGAAATTATTAATTGAAATTGATACTACAGTATATACCATATCAAATTTATTGATTCCATTATTGTACTGTTGTTCAATTGGTTTTAAAACCGTTGTTCATTAGTTGGAGATATTTCCCGAAAATACCGACGAATTTAATGTGGTTTAGCAACCAATATTGAAATTTCGACAGTTAATACATTTATCGGAATAAATATGTTAAACGAAATTACCTGAAGTGAACACTAGAGAGAATCTAATTTAACCATCCTAGGAATCTTGTTAACATAATTATAGTTCATATTAAGTATTTAGTGTTTACATCCGATTATGGTAAATTGATATTTGAAAATTAATTGAATCTTCATTTACTGAATATTATAGGGCGAATTCATTAAATATATACGGAATCTATCTCAATTATTTTTTATTCGTCTTTTGATTGAAAAGTATAATTAAAGATGGTCGAATTACGCTCGATGTCTCGATTATTTTTAAATGTATTATTCTTTGATTAAGTGACGAACTTTATTTTTTACGGGTCTTATCTCACATTCCAAGAAACAATGGTCACCTTAGTCGACATTGACAACTTCCTTCGCCACCGACCGCTTCGAGAAATGCTAATTCTAAGATGACATTACGACTCTCCAGAGTTTTCTTTTTTCGTCTCAATATTACGCTATACTTAAAAAATAGGTTCTTTTATTACGTGCGACAGACGAAGCACGTTTTTGTTTGAAGTACAAAGTTAATTAAAAATGGAATAAATATTTTGCGTCCCTTTTCCCTTGGCGATGAGCAGCGATGACACAATTTATCTCAGTAATTAAGTTTTTGTGAAGGACAATAATTAATAACAATGGCTTTGATAATAAGCTATAAATAATACATGTTGCCTTTTAGGTTGGTACTTACATGTTTTTTTTAATTAAGTATTTTTTGCCATTTATTTTTACAAAAAACTATATGCTTGGAACAAAAGGTCTTTCTTAGCTATTTGTGTCTCGTAAGATAAACTGGTTTCTAAAATGCTCAGCAAATAAGCAGTTGGCTATAAATCATTGACATATTGGATACTTCATAACAAAAGGGACAAGTGAATATTATTATAATGTATAAAGTTATACAGTTGCGTATTACCACAAAAATAAACCCTTTATCCATAATATTATGGCACTATAAATTTTATCGTCGAACATTAAATCCAGCAGAGTTACATGATGTTCTAAAAATGTAAACAGAATTTCAAATATTTTATGGCTTCTCTAGTAGAACAGTTCGTTTGTTTGTGAGTTCTCATATAAAATTACATTTTCCACATTTAGACTGCCCAAATTCCTATGAAAGTATTTGCCTATTATACGACTTCGAAGTGTCAAAAAACCGGCCAAGTGCGAGTCGGACTCGCACACGAAGGGTTCCGTTCCATTATCTATGAAAAATAAATGAACTCATTACCTACAATTAGCCAAAACACAAACTTTTCTCGACAACAAAAAATAACTTTGTTTTTCAGACAAATATATGAATAACAAAGTTATAATTTGCGGTTACTCAAAAAGTGCTATATCTCAAAAACTACTGACTGTATCTTGTTCAAACCAATTTTGGTTGGTAGTTTTTATTGAGATCTATAACATATATTTTTTTCAGATTTTTCACTTGGGTAGTTTAAGAATTACAGGGGAGGGGACACACATTTTGGCACTTTGGGAGTGTCTTACTTTAAACTGATTGACTTTAGGAAAAAATGGTTTTAGAAACTTCAGTACTATTTTTTAAGACCTATCCATAGACACCCCACACGTATAGGTTTGATGAAAAAAAATATTTTTCGTTTCAGTTTCATGTATGGGGAGCACCCCCTAATATTAATATTTTTTTTATTTTTATACAAAAATCGTAAAGCGGTTCATATAATACATCTACCTACCAAGTTTTAACTGTGTAGTCCTAATAGTTTCGGAATAAAGTGGCTGTGACATACGGACGGACGGACAGACAGACAGACATGACGAATCTATAAGGGTTCCGTTTTTTGCCATTCGGCTACGGAACCCTAAAAATCATATCATTTGTTGCTGGGAGATGCAGTCGCAAGCGAGTGCAACCACAGGGCATAGCTAGTATGTTATATTTTGTTATACATTCTTGAAACGTCACGTATTCCGGTAGGGGTCCTCTAAAACCAAGTTTACGTGATCTAGTTGACAAGAGAATGCTCTTACAGGGTACTTGGGTGATTTTAAGTAGTTTAGGTATTGGAGAAATATTTTACGATACCTAAGATTTCCAATCACTGAGAATCTGAGAGACGGACTAAGATTTTCTGTACTAATGTAATGTGTGAGTGAGGTTGTATGTGTGAGGTTAACAGTGTAGTTATTTGATTGATTTATGGTCTTAAATAATATTTCAAGGAGTTTCTCAGAGCATTGGAAAGTGCCCTGAACTACAGTACATTACTTTCAGTACAGTACTGAAATAAATGGCATTGATTAACACTCGATGATTGAAAGGATTCATACAAAGCTCTAATTTATTTCGAGACTTGGTGTAAAAACATGGAAGAAAATAATCATATCTGCTATTACTATTAGCTTTTAACCACTAGAAGGTCAGAAATCCTACAACCAAATGTACATCAATATTTTTCTGAAAAAATGTGGTTAAAATTTTTAGGTACTTACTTAGCACCATCTTTAGGCACTCCATTAAGAGCGAGACGTATTTGATGTACCACTCGCTCCCTAAAAATGATATTTCTATAACAAAATTTACTAGAAACGTTCCAATACACGTAACTGCTTTTTGCTTCGCAAAGAGGTCGGAGGTTACATACCTATGCAACAACAAAAAAATATCCAAGGTGAAATATATAATTTCTTGTAGATAATTTGATACTGAATAAAAGTCCAGAACATAAAATTGGTCTAGCACGTCGAGATTTGGAGATAAATCATGCTTATAGTGTTAAAAACGCGATTTTTAACGATATTTGACGTTAATTTTTGGAGGACAAAAAAAATTATAGTATTTTTTACCTATACCATCATATAGTACTACTTTCCCCGCGTTCAATCCATTTTAATTTATATTTTTACGACTTTTCTTTCCCAAGATATAGCATTTTATATCTACATCGGAGTTTTTCATACTAATAGGTCAAATAGAATATAGGGGAGATCGAACTACCGCAGCTAAAAACGTATAGTACGTCAGTGAAAACTCGTAGCGTTAGGAATTTAAATGGGTTGGTGTCGGCAAGAGTAGTATTATATGATGCCACAGTTAAAAATTTCCAGAAAAATTTGCTTTCCTTCAAAATTTACATTGAATATCGTTAAAAATCGCGTTTATAGCACTATAAGGATGGTATATTTCCAAATCCCGACGTGCTAGAGCAACTTAATGTTCTGAACTTCGATGCAATATCAAATAATCTACAAGAAATTATATATTTCAACTTGGAAAATAAAAAAAAAATTTTTTTGTTGCGTAGTCTATTTACATATGTATGTAGACCCTACGTATTTACCTACTACAATGTAGGTATGTATAGAAAGGTTTAATTTAGAAGTATTTGGTCAGGATTCTCTTGAGGAAAAGGTGTATTGTCCACAGAAACCTTGGCTTCTTACATTGTGTAAAATGAACTTGCCCAAATCCTGGTTTTGTCTTTGTAAGAGGGTATTGTGTGGGAATGTAAATGTGGGTTTGTGTAACCGACAGGTGGAAATACAACACGTGTATTTTTTCTGGAATTGTTTTGTAGGTTAGGTAGAATGTTTAAGTCCTATTAACCTAGATCTTTTATTTTATGCCAGGTATATACTGACCAAAAAAAGGACGTAGGAAATAATTTTGGACTAGGGTTTTTCTCTCATTATGTGCAAATGAGGTATGTATTTCAGAACATATATATCAATGGCTATATGGATAACTAAGTCCATCAATGTTACCTTTTTTTTTATATCGATAGGAAATCATCAGTATGACCCCTCCCGCTGTGGGTGACAGCGGAAGGGAGTGTCAGACTTTTACTGACTAAAACCCACCGTGTTCCTTCGGGAGCCATTTGTGTGCCAGGTACCTCCCATCATATTCCTTCTGGATCCTTTTGGTTACCAGGACACTGTGCTAAATCCTTCAAACAATCCCGCAGCCCCGGTAGGGTTTGGCCCTAAGGCTGCGCTGGTAAACAGTGCCAAAGTTTTAATCCGTCGATAAATAGAATAAAAAAATATCTCTTTCACCACACTATGCACAGCTAAAATACTACTTAAATAAATGCTTCAAACTACTCACGTTTCAGTGGTGAAATTGCACCCCATCTAAAATGTACTAACCCCAGTTTAAATTTTACAACTCTAAAGTGCTCTACTCAAGCCAATGCACATAACCTTTAATCTCTGACCTGAAAGTTTACCTGAAAACTTCCTGAAGGCTCATAAAAACAATATAAACGGGTTCATGTAGGTTTGTATCGCGATACTTTACTACGGTTGTATGTTACCAACTATTACTGGTTGCTGCGTAACCGTTTATGGTGAGCGTTAAACCGTTGTGTAGGTGAAACAGTAAAACAAACGGCGGTCTATTTTTTTATATAAAGAATGTAGAATATTATGCGTATATTTTAAGCTAATAAAAGCGTGTTAATGAACTTGTTTCTTATTTATAAGTCAATATTCTCCGTGGCAAAATGCTTCGCTTCGAGCAACTACAGTTGCTACGACGTAGCTGACGTGAATACGTCACCGCTACGCCACCGCCGCTACGCTGCTGTCGTAGCCGACAACCGATATCCTATTTGACTATCCTCGAGTTAGTCGACATTATTGTGCTTACAATGTACGCTCTATCGGTAGATTAAATACTTTTTTAACCAAAGCAATATCTCTTTTAATTAGTACAGGAGTAAGTCGTTTTATTTTTCGTAAAAAATGTTCAGTTAGTTCCCAAATTAGTAACGGGTTGATTGGTTGGGTTGTCTAAACACCGCTCATACATTTTAGTATCATATTTTTTTATTCAGAATGTCGTGCGTGGTAGTGTGTAGTACAACTATAATACAGAACCTTTCGTAAGATTACATACAAATTGGCGTTTATTAGTTTAATCTCCATAAAAGAACTGTGTTTTCGCGAAATGGCAGGCAAAGTTAATTACGTGAGAAATAACTGTGGAGAATTAACTGAATAGGCCTCGTGTTAGTAGTTAGAATAAGTTTAATTTGAAAGTAATTTTCTTCATTGCTAGTTTCTAACCTAGAATAGCTATGCTCGTAGTTATATACCATTGACTTTTCCGTGACTTCCTAAACGTAGACTTCGAATTTCACCAAATGTATCCTAAAGGTTACAAGATAAAATATTATTGTAGGTAGGTCCCTCGGGGTCATTAGTGTAAATATTTTTTAGTCAAACCATTTGTAGATATATTCAAGTTTCAATATTTTTTATCGATGATGCAGATTATGTACTTAATTTCGTATTTCAGTACATCATAATACCATTTACTGTATTACATAATATTTTGTAATGATAGCGATGTTTTAAATTTTTTTAAACCAATTATAAACTTAAACTTCTGTCTCGTATTTCAACAGTTCATAGTACTGCTAAGTCCATTCCACAAAAGTCCTACTTTAACAAACTCAGGTTTACAGTCAACCCTTATCATCTGTAATCATTCAAGTAACAGTTTAATAGTTTTTAAACATTCTTTTGCGGACTCCTAAAGTTTCCGTCCGTGGTCCTAGAGCATTCAACCAAGCGGAACCGCTAAGAACACAATTCTTTGCGAATCTCATGTGCCTTGCCTTTTCCCAACTATTTTGGGGTCGACTCCAGGGATGCAGTTAAGAAACAATATTTTACATGGAATGACAGATATCTGACTTCCACAACTCGATTACCCAGGTAACCCGATGCCCCTTGGCAAGACCGGTGGTCAGGCTCTATTAACGATAATATCTTTAATACCCACCCACCCACAGTGACAGTCGGTTCCCGTAATAGTATCATCGATATAGACTATCAAGTTTTCACCTATGAAATTTGAAGAGTTCTCTCGATTTATCTGGGTTTCCATCATCAAACCCTGACCTGGTGACAATGGGACCCAACTGCAAACATACCCTTTCATATACAGAAATAATTTTTCAAATCGGTCCAGGTGTCTTCGAGAAATTGAGTAACAAAGACAAAAAAAAACGGTCGACTTGAGAACCTCCTCCTTTTTTGAAGTCGGATAAAAAGCCTGTTAATTGAAATGTAAGGCTTCGCAACAAATAGTGATAGCTCACACGCATACAACGAAATTGACAAACGCAAGAATAACCTTGACATACACCTGTACAAATGAGAATTACAAAATAAATTAAAAAATACTTTTCCAGTTGGTTACACGCTCTAAGTTCGTGGTTGATAAGGCTAATAATTCTCACGCAACTCGGTTTCAGGGGGAATTAATTTAAAAGTTTTTCGATTTTCTGTTTAATAGATAGGAGAGGATTGATGGCGGTGCGTTGTTCTTTTTTGTGGACTTTTTTGAACGATCGTAAGGTATAAGAAATTTTGGTCATAGTTTATAAAGTTTGCATTATAATAATTATCTAAACTTTAACCAAAATTTTGAGTACAAGTTTCTAAAATATAGGGTAATAAATAGTGCTTTTACAACCATTTCACGATGAAAATATTAAGTATCTTATTAGTTTAAAAATATGTTGCATTTAAGATGAAATATTTCAAATAATAGAAACGATTCCATTATTTTGATTTACTGTTTTTTATTCAGAACATATTTACCATAAATTCTCAAAAAATATATTTCCAACATTTTTTTCATTTAAGTAATAAAAGACAACGTGAAATATAATGTAATCTAAGAACGAAACATGATAAATGCTATTCACATGACTTTATTTAAAATTATCTTTAAGAGATGCGTTTATTTGAAAAATGTGAGTACCTTTTGCAGTAATAAAGTATTTTTTTTAAATAAAGAAGAAAAATATGTGGCAAATTATAGATTTTGGTCACAAACTATGTATGAGTGATAAGTCTTCGCTTTGCGCAAATAAGATCTTTGTGCTTGGAATTTTAGCGTTCATTTTATTTATAAAACTTTTTGGTAACACTTACATTGTGCCCTATATGAAACGTGTGTTATGAAATACCTTTAACGGTTCGTTAAGTTATGGTATTTTATTTCATATAAACAATCTTGATATTAAGAAATTCTTATTTTCATTTTACTTGAAATATGAGCCTAAACTTTGCTACTCATATAGGTATTCTATTATTGTTTTTATAAAAAAAGTACTCTTGATACAATTATTCAAAACAGACTAAACGAATACATATATTACTACATGAATTTAGAAGAAACAATATTTATTCTTGATGATTTTATCTAAACAACAATACTACAACTGAAAGTATCGATAAGATTACTTATGCATCTTTGTGTAAACAACAAAGCAGGTTAAGTCAATTAAGGTAATGTTAAAGGGTTTACGATCCCTTAGGTACTTTGAACTCCTAAGATACTTATAACAAACGAACCCCAATTACGTAACTACACAACAGGTTATCATTGACGTATCTTCTATCATAAACAATGATGTTTACATTGTTTATTATATTTCTATCATAGGTATATCTTAGGGTGTTTCATTTTTCCAAAGTTGTGATTTTCACATGACTTTGCTTTTCCCCTGAGTCTCAGTGTTACCAAAGATACGTGTGCAAAATTTCATTAAGATTGGACAATATTTAAAGGTTGCACACATTGATCACTTTTACCAAAAGCAATGTTTTTTACTTAGGTGCTTCTATTATTCTACTGTAACTTATTTTTCTTGTAGTTTTTAAAATCTATGTACTTTTATTGATTATTTACAATATATATATCTTCTATACTTATATACTTATAATAAATCTGTAGAGAAGTCAATTCTGTACATTAAATATATTTCCAAAATAACTATCAGGGGGTGATTAGGGATCGATACTCATGCCAAAAATGCAATCAGTAGATTTTTTGTCTGTTTGTCTGTATAACCGTTATAAAAACAAAAACTACTCGACGGATTTTAATGAAACTTGGTTCAATTGTTATTCAAACTCCTGAGATGGTTATAGTATACTTTTCATCACGCTACAATCAATAGGAGCCGAGCAGTGCAGGGAAATGTTGGCAAAACGGGGGAAGTTACTACATTTTTTAAACTTCCGTCGCGTGTGCAGCCTTTATGGTTAAAGCTACACAGAAATGATGTATGATGAAAATGTTCTTTTTAAAATTATATAAAAAAATACCCTACAGATCTTAGGTTTATATTTTATAGTTTACTCACAATTAATACGAGTAAACTCCCGATAGCTTAACAGTTCGAAGCTTATATTTTTATGATTATATTTTTTACGTTATAA
>NWSH02000008.1:3933373-3976203 GCA_002382865.2 Heliothis virescens
GGTAACAAGAGCGCGACGGATCACGTCGTTAATGTTCGCATGCCGTGGTATGCGGCCCGCACTGCGGCTGCACGACAGGCCGTGGTGACCGAGGCTGTTGACAGCTTCCCCGCAGTGGCAGCGATGAGGAGAGCAGCATGGAGCACCCAGACGGAGGCAAACAGCGAGTCTGAAAGTGGTGTCATCAAACATGGTGCCTATGTTTGACGACGGGAGTGCGAAAAGCCAAAGACCCGACTCCCATTCACCCACAGCCAGTAGGCGCGCTCGCTCCGCAGAAGTAATTGACGTATCAATTAAACTTTTCCGTATTACTCTGCAGAGCGGCTCATCCCACTGTCTTTGGGAGGAGGGGTTGACGGGCAGGTCGGTGTTCGGGCATGCGACTTTCCAGGCATTTATAGCGTCAACCATGCATGGCACCTCAAAATTGACCAGTGTGGTGGGTAATATTTTCCTGATCAATTTTTCCGTGCCATGGACGGAGGAAATAAAAGCCGGTAAACTAATACTGGAAATTTTGCGGACGCCAAGTCCTCCCATGCGTATGGGAAGCGTAGCTTGAGTCCAAGCTCGGTCGTCCAAGGCCACATTTAAGATGGATGATAATGTATGTCGGATTATTTTATCAATTTTGTCCAAAAGGTTGGTGTGCTTCCATAAATGGGAAGCACGTACGTTATAAGTTAATTTAGGGCCAAAACAAATTTGATGAGCTTGTAAAAATATGAGGTTTCAATTTTATTCAATACATACCTGCAAAAAAGCTAACAGCATTACTTAATTAAAATTAATTTTGTGTCTCAAATTAAAATATTTGATGCCCAAAAACCTCGTGAAATATCGCGATTCTTCAAAATACTAAAGTGTTATAATATTTAATTTTCCGCTACTGATGAAATTATAATATTTTTAAAATTAAAATGCAGTTTTCACTTTATCATAATTACCACAAAAAGTGTCAAGAAAAGTCAAATCATAAAGTACAGTCAGCTTCATAAAATTTTAAAAGTGCTTCTATCATCGATTTCCATTTACAAATATGAGTTTGCAAATTCAAATCGAGTTTACGCACCTTCAATCAATTTGAATGAAATATTATGAAAGCTTAAGTATTATATCGATAGTATTCTATTTACTTTTATATTGGAAAATACTTTACAGTTTGTGATTTTAGTAAGTTTATTCAAACGTGTTTTCAAATATAAATATTTAATTGGAGTACATTTTAAGAGTATAAAAAATAAAATATCAATTTTAGTTCACTCAACACGATGTATCCCAACGGTGCATTTATTTATTGTGTCTTAAAAAATAATGCTCAAAAAAGACAAATTAGATGAGATAATATACGTAATTAAAAACATTTCATCATTATGCCACATAAACTTTTTACATAAGTAATTTTTACTTGCTTTTATTAGACCTCATTTTAATATTTCTTTGTCAGCAAAAAACACCTCAAAAAATCTATTGGAATTTAAAACTTTGAAATGAAATTAAAGAAAAGAATTAATGGCAAGAACCTTTAAGCTGAATATTGTATTTCATCTCAAAAATGTTCTCCAGTTGCAAAGAGCTTTTATTTCTCCCTTCAAACGTCAACATCAGGCCAAAAGTATAGGCCCAGCCAAATTACCACCACTTAGTTATAATCCGGGATAATCCACGAACAAACGCACCCCGGCAAGTCTAAATGGTTTAGAATATAGATTAAATTTAATGATGTGATCCCCAATTTCGGCTTTTAGCCCTTAAGTAATTTAATACTTGAAAGATACTCTGAGATGGGCGAATGAAAATGGACCTTTTAATGTAGCAAGTGGGTGTAGCGTCAATTAAGTTTATTTTATTACTGGCCCACTAATTCTGCCTGCATGTGTAATTGCGTAATTTGAAAAGGGCCACTTAAATCTTGGAATTAGTCAAACTCTTGCAAATAGGTATTAAAAATAATGCGATGGTGAATTCAATGAGCACCGATTAATAATAATTGTTAAAATATTAATTACCGAGATAATTTCATGCAGAAACGCAACTACAATAAAAAGCATTTCATGTTCCATCGAAAGTAAAATAAATTTAAAAAGTACAGTCGGACACAAAAATTTTAACACAGAAAATATCACCGACACGAAATTTGAAGTTTGCAAGTTTCTATCACGAAAATGGGATCGACATTATTGGACAAGTGAATTCCCTTAGCAAAGGAAAAGGGTGCGGATGGGGTGCTAAATGTCTTTTCCAACTCATAAATCTTCGATTAAAATCGGGGGCACAGTAATTGAGCATGCAATTTATAATTCCAAGGTCATCAAACAATTTTAGAGCGTAATTTCATGTTGTATGAAAATCTATGTGACAAAGTAAGAAAAACATGTCCTTACTTTGCTCTATTACACGAGTAGATACTCATGTACTTATAAGGGTTTTATTTTATTTTTTAAATACAGTGGTGACGCATTCAAAACTAACCTAGAAATTCAAGTAACTTTTACCAGTGGTTTTATTTCACATAACACAAGTTATTTCAAATACGAATATTAACAGACAATTCCGCCTGCTTAAAGGCATCGATTTACTATATAGTAGAACATAAAGAGTTACAACTCTTATAATAAACTCTTTGAAGGAATAAATAATTCCCTCTTCGTGCAACTTGTAATTATTCACTGCACGGAATGAGTTAGTATTGTGCTCCCAGTAATCAGTAGTTTCTGAGCACATTCTACATTTCTTTGTATTGCATGCATTTTTGTATTGTAGCTCTAATTAAGCGGTAGAAATGTTCTTTTGTTTCGTGAGCGTTTTATACTAAATATCAGTTATCTGATGAAAATGAAGGACAATAGAAAATAGCCCTTTAATGATGTTTCTGTGTTTTTTTTTTATATTTGTTCATAAAATAATAAATAATTGACATGAAAAACAGTTTCCTTGGGTTTTAATAACCTTTGTTGAATGACTAAAATTACTCTCGTCATGAATCAAATCAAACTTAAAGACGGTCTATTTATAGTTCACTATTAAACAACTTGAAACTATAAATAAATTCACTGAACAGCAATAAAATCACGAACGCTTTTCAGCATTATCCAAACAGCTTTCTTATTCAAAGTTTATATCTTTCCGACTTTAAAATAGCACCAAAGAAGATACCGTCGTTGTTTTAACTCAATCTTGGAGTGAATAAAATAATATGGCAAAATTAAATGCAATTTCTACAGCAAAGGCTTAAGCAGCGCTTTGAGCTGTTTTGCATTGTCGCTTGAAGCTGTTGAAAGCGCTTGAGGAGATCTGGGCCAATGAGGGCAGCGCTTCACGACCTTAAACCTAGAGTGATAAAATAAAATGCAACGTGAAATTTCCTTAAGCTTATAGAGTGCATTTTGTGTCCAGGAAAATAGGTCAAGGTTGGTTCTTTATTTAAGTTAAGAGGTAGAAAAATGAGAAATATAACGCTATTGGAACGTGAAATCGAAATATGTATTAGAATATTTTGGTTATAAAATACTATCATATATACCTAGTTACCTACCTCCCAAAAAAATGTTTGCTTAGGACAAAATAATGCGTGAAATAATAACTTCGTGGATATCAGAAACTTTAACAAAACAGTTATTCAGTAACTATTTAACACGCATACTGGAACACTTCTGTACGTAACAGTACTACCAATAAATTAACGCCTTTATAAACAATTTCTGAATGAATTTAATTGTACGTTTACCCCACGCAACAGTTCGCGGCATTTTGTATTGTTTGTTTTTGCCTTTAAATTGAATTTTAAATGCAATTTAAGACGGTTGACTGAATTAATTTTGAGAATTAATATCGTTGGCATTTATTTAACAGCTTTGCAGTTCAATAAGTCAATATTTGGCTATGATTGTTATTGTAAATTATTGAAAATAATTAAGTAGTACATTTGACTCATTTTTTTTCATCCCCCGTTATCTTCTTACAACCTTGATGTTTAGATTATTTCAAATACTGTGATAATAATTATACCTTGATACCTTGACCATTGAGATTCCAACATAAAATTTAGTTTTTCTATAGGTAGTCCTGCCTAGGCAGAATTTGACTAATTTCACAGTGAAGATATTAATAAAGTTCCTAAGTACTCGATGGAACAAAAACACTTCAGAAAGGTCATTGTCCAGTCTTGGCCATTTTTAAACGCGATGCTCTATGAAAATGTAATTTATTAATATTTCAATTAATATTTTAGAAACTATGTGATGATAATAACTTTGTATCAATTTACAATGTAAAAAAACAATTTTAATTGGTATTTGTTATGATTTGACAAACTCGAGCACCCTCAGTTGGTTTTGAATTTGACTTCAGTGTTGTCAATTAATAAGAGTACAAATAAGGTTATAAAAAAAAATCTAATCGATTTAAAATGTATTGAAATCTTTTCACTTTATTTTAAGTAGTTTTCTTTATATTAAATTATCAAAAAATACTAATAAGCGTTACAAATGATTTTGGTTATATAAATGATAAACTGAGGAGTAACATTATGCCTGAAGAATTAATAATTCCAAAATCGATTTCAAATGAATCGATATAATTATTAAATGTTTTTTTATATGGGGCAACATAACGCTAAAAAATGTTGTGATTTTCAAAATGACAGTTATCATTCGCTTTGTTGATTTTGTAAATGAAAATAATTTGAATAGACGGCGAACAGATTTTCTCTCTATAAATGTTAACATACATAATGTATCCTTTCCGAGGCTGGACTATAGTGATCTAATATTAATTGCATGTGGAACGTATCAATTAAAACAAGCACGTTCCTACTATGGAGAACACATAAGAGGCGACGGTTCCTATACTATTGAGTTGTGCAGGAATACTGACAGCAACCTACTGGAAGGCTTCCCGCTCCCTTCAGTCAATTGCAGTTTATTGCGTGGGAAAATACGGAGCAGACACATTAGTAGAAAAATATATTTCGTGTATATAATGTATGAGAATAACACTGAAGGGAGGGCAGCCATAAAACAATATTGCTGCAACTGCATGGTGGGCCGTAGAACAGTAGGTTGCTGTGCCCATATAATGACAATTATTTGGTTCTTGGGTTGGGCAAGGCATCAGGAACACATTAATCCACCTGCCCAGTTCCTTGATCATATATTAATCACATATGAATCTGATCAATAAATATATTTTGTTAAAACAGCAAGTTTTATTTCGTACATAACCTCTTCAATGAAATGTTAAAAATTATTTCAATATGAAATCTTGGTACAAAAATAGATTTATATCCTCATTCCTACTGATATAAACTATCAAATCAGTCATATACTATTAGCTAAACTATTTGTTTATGAGTGGCCAAAGTCTCAAAGAAATTGGACAATGTCCTTTGAGGTTTACATAACCTCAATGAAATTGTTCCTAAGGTATGTTAACAAGAAACGTTGGGGTATGGAAAATTCCTTCTATTCATAGGTGATATTGTTATAGCCTTTCCAATCAGTCCTTTTCAATGTCATACCGAATGGCCCAATTGCTTAACATAATAAACTTAGTTTACATTAAACATGAGGTTCAATAAGATTATTCTAGATTTCATGAATATCATTTCTTTTGATTGATTTTGTCTCGTTATCTTTGACTGTTTTGTGCTTTTGGGAGATAACTAATAAGATAAAATATATTTTGTTTATTCGTAAAGCTAAAGAAGGCCAATATTATTGTTTTAGATATTTTTATATACTTACGTTATTATAGATCGTAAAAATATTTTGGATACCTTTTTTTGAAAACTAAACTGTAAAATGTCGGCAAATTTTATTTAAAATGAGTGAATTATCGAAAGTTATAAAACTTTCGTTCAATGAATCCACAACTCTTTCTTATCACTTTTCTATCTTCAAATATCTCAAGTCACATTAATTTTCATTTTCCCCAATATTTTTGGTTACGTACTTGAGAAATATTTTTTAAAATAATTAATAAAACGCCTATCAGAAAGCGTTGAATCGTGCTGAAACGTTATCACGTTTTTAAACTGGGTCGGTTTTTCTGCACGAACGTTTATATCCAATAAAAATGAGGGTCACAGAATCAATGCTCGGTTTTTTGGGTTTTGTAGCACTTGTTATTTCATTACATTAATTTTTATTAACATTTGAGTTCACGAAAATATTTTTTTGTCCAAGCTTTTTTTTTGTTTTTTTTTTTAATTTATTTTTTAGAAAAATAATTGAGTTATACGGTATATTACAATGGGTACTAAGAAAGGGAGTACTTTTCTTCTTAGTACAATACTAATAAAATATGACAAAATTGGTTGTAGGTACCTACTTCATGAATTCTTTGTAATATAATCAATAAGAATACTCAACTTATACTTAAAGTCCTTCAAAGTTTCTGAACATCACTTTAAAGTTAAAGCTTTCACACAAAAATATGTATATCGATTTCAACTTAAGAATGTACTCAAACACATAGTCTGTATGACTATAGATACGATTTATCATCTAAGCTTGAAAAATATGGTCTTAGTATAGCAATAAGTGTTATGTATATTGAATGAATATTGTTAAATAAATATAGTATAATCCAATGCAATCATAAAAACGTTCTCAAAAGGTGAATTTGCAAAAGGTTCAATATAATCAAATAAACATTCATTTTGGAGCGAATTCAATTTATCGATGTTTGATATAGAAAACTTTTGAACTATGATTTATGGTTCAAGTCTGAATTCGTGTACATAAATCATAATACCTTGCTTGCAAACAAAAACTAGTGATGTGATGATTTTCATTTTTTCAACTTTTTTCATATACTTATTTAATTTTCATAACAAAAGTTAGGTCGTAAAATTCTCAAAAAAAATGTTATGTCAAAATATTACTTCCAATATTTTAATAATAATTCATTTAATTTAGACAATGCCTATTTGATTTCCATACCTATTATTAGGTAGGTAATCCTTATTCAAATTACCACGTCGTCATCAAAATTAGGCCAACTTACAAACAGTCTAAAAAAAAGCGAAACACGTTAGCAGTAATTGGTAATAAAATTGATGGCCCACGTTCCAAATACCAGTTTCATTTTATCCCTGCGTAACAGTTTTTCGAACACTACATTGATCGATTTGGCCACAGACAGCTAATTCGTTCACTCGAATATTACTAAGCTAGGCTTATAAGTACTATCACCACTGGGACCTCGGTTTTAGGTCAGGCTGACAATTTTGTTTTTGTCTGCAAAAGTTATTTTAGGTTTTTTTATTATTTTTTCTATCGAATAAGCTACACATATCCTGTTAAAACCAATTATTTTTACATATCTATATCTGAAATTCACCTTCATTATGGTCTCTTGATGCCAATCTTCAAGGTAGTTAACAAGTGTTTTTCGTTTCGAACACCAATTTTATCTAACAAATACAGACAAAAATCAAATAACCCAGTTGAAACATTTTTCCATCAGACTACCCCTCGATTGCCTTCATTCTAAAGCGTGCAGGCCCCAGGCCCAGACTCCGTCAACTACATTCGTCTAAATGAAAGGCTTAAATAAAAAACCCGAATGAGTCCGCTCCTGAATAGACAGACTGACGTGAACGTGTTCCTAAGAGTTTGTATGAAAAGAGGTAGAAAAGGAAAACATGGATTTTATGTATGGAAGTCGTTTTCCGGCAGTTTGAATGGTGCCAAACTGAGCGTGGTACCGAATTAGGTTTCGTGTTGTCAACGTATTGAGCACAGGAATTGCTTTGGGTTGTATTAATTTTATAAAGGGTTAGTATTACTTCGGGTAAAGGCTAATGAATTGTTCCCCCTTCAGTAGAATATAAATTAACACATATACTTATATACAAGTGTATGAGATTTTTTGTTTGAAACCTTTTGATAATTTGAAGCTTTAAATAATTTGGGATGATGAAGATCAAAGTTGGTATTAGAATGATATAGGTTGTATTAGAATTATATATTACTGAATATGTATTTCGTAATTCATTTCAGTCTNCACATTAGTAGAAAAATATATTTCGTGTATATAATGTATGAGAATAACACTGAAGGGAGGGCAGCCATAAAACAATATTGCTGCAACTGCATGGTGGGCCGTAGAACAGTAGGTTGCTGTGCCCATATAATGACAATTATTTGGTTCTTGGGTTGGGCAAGGCATCAGGAACACATTAATCCACCTGCCCAGTTCCTTGATCATATATTAATCACATATGAATCTGATCAATAAATATATTTTGTTAAAACAGCAAGTTTTATTTCGTACATAACCTCTTCAATGAAATGTTAAAAATTATTTCAATATGAAATCTTGGTACAAAAATAGATTTATATCCTCATTCCTACTGATATAAACTATCAAATCAGTCATATACTATTAGCTAAACTATTTGTTTATGAGTGGCCAAAGTCTCAAAGAAATTGGACAATGTCCTTTGAGGTTTACATAACCTCAATGAAATTGTTCCTAAGGTATGTTAACAAGAAACGTTGGGGTATGGAAAATTCCTTCTATTCATAGGTGATATTGTTATAGCCTTTCCAATCAGTCCTTTTCAATGTCATACCGAATGGCCCAATTGCTTAACATAATAAACTTAGTTTACATTAAACATGAGGTTCAATAAGATTATTCTAGATTTCATGAATATCATTTCTTTTGATTGATTTTGTCTCGTTATCTTTGACTGTTTTGTGCTTTTGGGAGATAACTAATAAGATAAAATATATTTTGTTTATTCGTAAAGCTAAAGAAGGCCAATATTATTGTTTTAGATATTTTTATATACTTACGTTATTATAGATCGTAAAAATATTTTGGATACCTTTTTTTGAAAACTAAACTGTAAAATGTCGGCAAATTTTATTTAAAATGAGTGAATTATCGAAAGTTATAAAACTTTCGTTCAATGAATCCACAACTCTTTCTTATCACTTTTCTATCTTCAAATATCTCAAGTCACATTAATTTTCATTTTCCCCAATATTTTTGGTTACGTACTTGAGAAATATTTTTTAAAATAATTAATAAAACGCCTATCAGAAAGCGTTGAATCGTGCTGAAACGTTATCACGTTTTTAAACTGGGTCGGTTTTTCTGCACGAACGTTTATATCCAATAAAAATGAGGGTCACAGAATCAATGCTCGGTTTTTTGGGTTTTGTAGCACTTGTTATTTCATTACATTAATTTTTATTAACATTTGAGTTCACGAAAATATTTTTTTGTCCAAGCTTTTTTTTTGTTTTTTTTTTTAATTTATTTTTTAGAAAAATAATTGAGTTATACGGTATATTACAATGGGTACTAAGAAAGGGAGTACTTTTCTTCTTAGTACAATACTAATAAAATATGACAAAATTGGTTGTAGGTACCTACTTCATGAATTCTTTGTAATATAATCAATAAGAATACTCAACTTATACTTAAAGTCCTTCAAAGTTTCTGAACATCACTTTAAAGTTAAAGCTTTCACACAAAAATATGTATATCGATTTCAACTTAAGAATGTACTCAAACACATAGTCTGTATGACTATAGATACGATTTATCATCTAAGCTTGAAAAATATGGTCTTAGTATAGCAATAAGTGTTATGTATATTGAATGAATATTGTTAAATAAATATAGTATAATCCAATGCAATCATAAAAACGTTCTCAAAAGGTGAATTTGCAAAAGGTTCAATATAATCAAATAAACATTCATTTTGGAGCGAATTCAATTTATCGATGTTTGATATAGAAAACTTTTGAACTATGATTTATGGTTCAAGTCTGAATTCGTGTACATAAATCATAATACCTTGCTTGCAAACAAAAACTAGTGATGTGATGATTTTCATTTTTTCAACTTTTTTCATATACTTATTTAATTTTCATAACAAAAGTTAGGTCGTAAAATTCTCAAAAAAAATGTTATGTCAAAATATTACTTCCAATATTTTAATAATAATTCATTTAATTTAGACAATGCCTATTTGATTTCCATACCTATTATTAGGTAGGTAATCCTTATTCAAATTACCACGTCGTCATCAAAATTAGGCCAACTTACAAACAGTCTAAAAAAAAGCGAAACACGTTAGCAGTAATTGGTAATAAAATTGATGGCCCACGTTCCAAATACCAGTTTCATTTTATCCCTGCGTAACAGTTTTTCGAACACTACATTGATCGATTTGGCCACAGACAGCTAATTCGTTCACTCGAATATTACTAAGCTAGGCTTATAAGTACTATCACCACTGGGACCTCGGTTTTAGGTCAGGCTGACAATTTTGTTTTTGTCTGCAAAAGTTATTTTAGGTTTTTTTATTATTTTTTCTATCGAATAAGCTACACATATCCTGTTAAAACCAATTATTTTTACATATCTATATCTGAAATTCACCTTCATTATGGTCTCTTGATGCCAATCTTCAAGGTAGTTAACAAGTGTTTTTCGTTTCGAACACCAATTTTATCTAACAAATACAGACAAAAATCAAATAACCCAGTTGAAACATTTTTCCATCAGACTACCCCTCGATTGCCTTCATTCTAAAGCGTGCAGGCCCCAGGCCCAGACTCCGTCAACTACATTCGTCTAAATGAAAGGCTTAAATAAAAAACCCGAATGAGTCCGCTCCTGAATAGACAGACTGACGTGAACGTGTTCCTAAGAGTTTGTATGAAAAGAGGTAGAAAAGGAAAACATGGATTTTATGTATGGAAGTCGTTTTCCGGCAGTTTGAATGGTGCCAAACTGAGCGTGGTACCGAATTAGGTTTCGTGTTGTCAACGTATTGAGCACAGGAATTGCTTTGGGTTGTATTAATTTTATAAAGGGTTAGTATTACTTCGGGTAAAGGCTAATGAATTGTTCCCCCTTCAGTAGAATATAAATTAACACATATACTTATATACAAGTGTATGAGATTTTTTGTTTGAAACCTTTTGATAATTTGAAGCTTTAAATAATTTGGGATGATGAAGATCAAAGTTGGTATTAGAATGATATAGGTTGTATTAGAATTATATATTACTGAATATGTATTTCGTAATTCATTTCAGTCTGGTGAGCTTATTAAAGTCTACGATATTTGAGACTTTAATTTTATCCAATGTAATTTAAAATAATCCTAGACTTTGATGAAATATTAGATTTATAATGAATAAGCTGTGGGTTTTCACTCGCATAGGGCAGAGATCGAATTATTTTAGATTAAAATAAAAACTCTTGCAAGATCGACTATTTTCTTACCTTTTTGACCACTTAGATATCAATAGGATAGAGAAAATAAAAAATGATAAAAAAAATGTATTTTATTTAAATCAACTTTTAATCTCCAAAACAATATTATCTATATCTATTTATAACTACAATTTTTACATCGTTTTTTCTTATTTGACCAGCTAATTATCAATCACGATTGACATTGCTTTCAATCATCAGTCAATCAATTAATCATATATCAATCAGTTTCAATCGATTGATTGATAATTACCTGTTCTATAGTAGAGTTATGAATTTAAACATTAGAAATGTGAGGGTTGAAATGTAATATTCTAGCTTTTAACATTACCCTGATTATAAGGATATTTTCTATGCAACATTGGCACAGATTTTCCATCAGGCTTGATTTATAATCCTGACCATTGTAATTTAACAAAAATATAATACCCAAAGATTTTTGAATCTATACAAAAAATAAATAAATTTTGATCGTACATTTTCTGCTTATCAACTTATTTTGTTATTTGAAATATAAAATTATAATTGAAATTAAATTAAAATACCAATCATTTTAATTTAAAAAAAAATATAAGCAAAAAGGAATTAGGACACGGGCAAACCAAAATTTCAAAGGTCTTTTGTACCATAAAAAAAATGTACGTCAAAAATAGTACAACGCACATTGTATCTTTGGTAACAAAACAGCAGTTTTACTAAAAGATTTACGTACCGTTGACAACTGACAATCAGGCTTTGAATTTCGAACATTCTGTACAATACTATTATTATTTTTACAAACACCATTCACTTTGCACGTCACTAGTTCTTTTATATATCGATTGATCAATCGAATCATTGAACCACTGATTCACTTTTATCAACACTTTTCAAATCGATTTAATCTCGAGAGTCCTTCGAACTTAAAGTTCAATTTTTAAATGTCACATGCTTTTAAAAAGTTTGTTTTATTTAGACAATTAATAAATATATGACACTAGCGATGCATATTAGTGTGTGCAAGTCGAAACTGCTTGCCCACTGTGCGCTTCCTTGCATTGCAGCTGGCGTCTCACCTGTCAAAGAAAATAAAACAATTATTTGAGGAGAAATTGGTGACCTGCCCAGGTAATTATTATATTTATGTGTGTATTTTATAAATGTTTGAAAATCTATGTGATGGTTTTAGAACGTCCCATTTTTTTTTCTGATAATGAAATCAGGGCCTTTTTAATGCGATTGTTGGTGACATCAATATTAATGGTATGCAATAATTGTTTGTATGTAAATACAAACATACAAATTTTTTCATTATTAGTGGCCCCAAAGTATTTCTAATGAATAGACGTACCCTTATTATCAGGACTTACACTAGAATCACGTTGAATACAAAACAGCTTTACAAAAAATCTGACAAGTTATTTTCATTCTTATTGAATAAACCTTGACAGCTTCTTGAATGTACCTTCGCAGGAAAGATACGATGTTTTTAGGGTTCCATACCCAAAAGGGTAAAACGGGACCCTATTGCTAAGACTTCGTTGTCTCTCTGTCTGTCTGTCTCCACACTGTATCTCAGTAACCGTGATAGCTAAATAGCTGAAATTTTCACAAATGATGTATTTCTTTTGCCGCTATAACAACAAATACTAAAAATTAAAAAATATATATATATTGAGGGGGTCCCCATACGATAAACGTGTGAAACCGCAAATAATAATTTGTTTGGGTCATATATTTGTATGAAAACCAAAGTTATTTTTTACTGCCCGAAAAATATTTGTACTTTGGCTAGTTGTAAGTAAAAGATGCGTTCATTTTACATAGACAATGGTTCGAAACCCTTCGTGCGCGAGTCCAACTCGCACTTGGCCGGTTTTTATGTATTATTACGACCTACACGTACTGCCCGATATTGTGATATTTTCGTCTGTCAATGCTTATAAAAGTCGATGTGATTTGTAAAGGTGATGTGACGAACGCTTTTCTATATTGCTGGAATAAATAATAAGATTTTTTGAATGTAAATGCTAATGCCAAAGAAAAATATGCCTTAATATTTATTTTGAAGTAAGCAGACGAATATTACCTTGTTGGTAAGTTCAGAACTATTTGAGAATATGTTTTTAAGTGTTAAAAGGCAAAGTGTCATAATGTCAATATAAGTCAAGACATGTTATGTATTCCTTATAAAAATCCCTTATTCTTCGATTAATTATATTTCATTTATTAAATTTAATGACTACAAAGTCTGAAATCACCAACCCGCATTGAGCAAGCGTGGTGATTAATGCTCAATCCTTCTCCGTGTGAGAGGAGGCATGTGCCCAGCAGTGAGACGATATTAAAAAGGCTAATAAAAAAAAATTATGAGTATATTTCCGTTATAACTATTGAAGATCATACTGTAGATATGCGACGAAATTATATTTTATGACATCAGCACTGTGCAGTTCTATCAAATATTTAACGAGCTAAAAGAAATTCCAAGCTATTGTCCAGAACACAAAGAATTATAAAATCGAGTTGTTTAAAACCTAATTTTAGATTATTATTTTATGGCTGCGTTTATATTATACCAAACGATTAAATGCTATTTTCTGGCGCACATATCAAAATTTTGTCTTTACCCCACTATAGTGGAAGGAAGTGGATTTTCTATATTCAGAGATACGTTGAGTGGCTGGAGACGAAATTCTATCGATTGTATAAAATCGTCTCCTCTTCACTCCATCTAATCCTTATAAACAATGTCCTGCGTCTATAAATATTGAAAAGAAAATACATCCAAATACGTTTTTTCTAGCTCTTTGATTTTCATGGTTACTGTTTGGTTGAAACGCGTCCTAATAATATAAAACTCTAGAGAAAAGGTCCGTTCCTCAGGTTCCAAATAAAGTCCTAACTAGCTATCTGTAAATGTCATAGAAATGTTTTATAACTTTAACAACTGTTTAATGGCATTTATCTGTCAGATCTAGTACTTTATCTGGAGTCTNATGGTTTTAGAACGTCCCATTTTTTTTTCTGATAATGAAATCAGGGCCTTTTTAATGCGATTGTTGGTGACATCAATATTAATGGTATGCAATAATTGTTTGTATGTAAATACAAACATACAAATTTTTTCATTATTAGTGGCCCCAAAGTATTTCTAATGAATAGACGTACCCTTATTATCAGGACTTACACTAGAATCACGTTGAATACAAAACAGCTTTACAAAAAATCTGACAAGTTATTTTCATTCTTATTGAATAAACCTTGACAGCTTCTTGAATGTACCTTCGCAGGAAAGATACGATGTTTTTAGGGTTCCATACCCAAAAGGGTAAAACGGGACCCTATTGCTAAGACTTCGTTGTCTCTCTGTCTGTCTGTCTCCACACTGTATCTCAGTAACCGTGATAGCTAAATAGCTGAAATTTTCACAAATGATGTATTTCTTTTGCCGCTATAACAACAAATACTAAAAATTAAAAAATATATATATATTGAGGGGGTCCCCATACGATAAACGTGTGAAACCGCAAATAATAATTTGTTTGGGTCATATATTTGTATGAAAACCAAAGTTATTTTTTACTGCCCGAAAAATATTTGTACTTTGGCTAGTTGTAAGTAAAAGATGCGTTCATTTTACATAGACAATGGTTCGAAACCCTTCGTGCGCGAGTCCAACTCGCACTTGGCCGGTTTTTATGTATTATTACGACCTACACGTACTGCCCGATATTGTGATATTTTCGTCTGTCAATGCTTATAAAAGTCGATGTGATTTGTAAAGGTGATGTGACGAACGCTTTTCTATATTGCTGGAATAAATAATAAGATTTTTTGAATGTAAATGCTAATGCCAAAGAAAAATATGCCTTAATATTTATTTTGAAGTAAGCAGACGAATATTACCTTGTTGGTAAGTTCAGAACTATTTGAGAATATGTTTTTAAGTGTTAAAAGGCAAAGTGTCATAATGTCAATATAAGTCAAGACATGTTATGTATTCCTTATAAAAATCCCTTATTCTTCGATTAATTATATTTCATTTATTAAATTTAATGACTACAAAGTCTGAAATCACCAACCCGCATTGAGCAAGCGTGGTGATTAATGCTCAATCCTTCTCCGTGTGAGAGGAGGCATGTGCCCAGCAGTGAGACGATATTAAAAAGGCTAATAAAAAAAAATTATGAGTATATTTCCGTTATAACTATTGAAGATCATACTGTAGATATGCGACGAAATTATATTTTATGACATCAGCACTGTGCAGTTCTATCAAATATTTAACGAGCTAAAAGAAATTCCAAGCTATTGTCCAGAACACAAAGAATTATAAAATCGAGTTGTTTAAAACCTAATTTTAGATTATTATTTTATGGCTGCGTTTATATTATACCAAACGATTAAATGCTATTTTCTGGCGCACATATCAAAATTTTGTCTTTACCCCACTATAGTGGAAGGAAGTGGATTTTCTATATTCAGAGATACGTTGAGTGGCTGGAGACGAAATTCTATCGATTGTATAAAATCGTCTCCTCTTCACTCCATCTAATCCTTATAAACAATGTCCTGCGTCTATAAATATTGAAAAGAAAATACATCCAAATACGTTTTTTCTAGCTCTTTGATTTTCATGGTTACTGTTTGGTTGAAACGCGTCCTAATAATATAAAACTCTAGAGAAAAGGTCCGTTCCTCAGGTTCCAAATAAAGTCCTAACTAGCTATCTGTAAATGTCATAGAAATGTTTTATAACTTTAACAACTGTTTAATGGCATTTATCTGTCAGATCTAGTACTTTATCTGGAGTCTGTGAAACTGGCCCCTCATATCTTCAAGAAAGTCATAGTATACATACCCTTAGTCAACCTATAAATAAATCTAAGAAGCGTTTGGTAAAAATAATACTCCCTCTCAATCAGCTGTCGGCTGAGGTATTGATGATAATGGTACTTAGTAAAAAGAAATCTCCTCTAATGTCTTTCCCATAAGGAAAAACACCAAAGGTATGGCAAATGGTGAGGAGGACTGTACCATTTTTTGTGTGTGCCTTTTTTTCTTGAAAATCGTGGTCAATACTTTGCCAAATCATTAGGTTTATTTAAAAATTAAGCTAGAAAAAAAACTATTTAGAAATGTAAAAATCATTGTACAAGATACACGTGGATTCAAGCGATTATGTTTGATTTTTTTTTAATAATTAATCTGTTTCATGGCTAAAATATCTCGAATAAACAATTCCCTTTTTTTTGTTGTCTTTCATTTTATTTAAATTTAATATTGTTCACAAACTCGAATACTGGCCGCACTTGAAAGTGATAATATTAGTTGACATTTATACCCTGGATCGCACGAATTCAGATGATAATATCCGCATATATATCGCAGAAATAAAATAAAATAAAAAAATATTTTTTGAGTTACAAACAATAAAACATATCAAAACTAATAAACCCAAACAAAAATTTCAATATTTACAAAAACAATACACCCCAGCCACCTGCGTGTTTAAACACTTTCAATAATAAATACTCGTTTCCCAGTTCATAAAAAGGTGTGTAAAAATAACTCTAACGCGATATTAATAGTCAAAATAAGAAAATATTATTAATTAAAGTAAACATAAATTACCGCGCGATACGGCAATATTTATTTCGTTTTATGAGTTTCAAACACGAGGCTCTCGTTATGGTAAGTTGTCCATTTACTTAACGATATTCGAAAAGGACCCCCCATTTTGAATGTCGTTAATTGATTTAATTACCTGAGGTTTTACTGTGTGATAAATAGAAATAATGACAGTTCATTTATTATCTTTTTTAGAATAATATCAATGTTTAAAATTACATATTTGAGGTTATTGCCAAAAACACGATGCATTTCTCAAAATTAGAACTCGTAATTCAACTTTAATATGCTCTTGTGTTGCAGTAGCTATAACAGTCGCATGGATAATGAGCAACTTTATAGATCAAGCAATTTTAATTAACTGCATTAATTGAGTTATTAAGTTGATATAATTTTGCAAAATTGCTGTGGTATTTTCCGCGTTGAAATAAATTGTATTAAATAAGTATTTACCATCAATCTTGCCTCACTATTATTTTTGCTAAGTGATAGGTTCAGACAACAGCAGGTCAACGTATACGCTACTAACTACCCCTATTGTGATAAGGTTGAAAATCTATTGCAGAAATTTGACTTTGTGGTTACTTGATGTGCTGTCGTCTGTACATAATAAATTCTACACTTATAAACAATAAACACTTTCCTACTAAGTACTGTATTTAAAGTTATTTATTTTCAAACGGTAAAGTAAGTTTACAATTACGTTTTTCAATGTTACTAGTTCGCAGAACGATTAACAACACTGCTCTGTGCTATACTTTCAGCAAGCGTACCGTACATACAATTTGTTGAGAAATAAACAATGAATAAATCCGTTGTTTTACATTTTCGTACGGAACACGTCTGATCGGAATTCGGAACATGTTCAAACAGTATTCGAGTAACATTTATTTTTCAAAATTGCACGTTTCGTAATTGTGACAAAAGCGTTGTATGTGCTTTTTTATTTTTATTGGGATCATAACGAAATAAAAGTTTGATCGTAGTATGGAACGATGTTTTTATTTTTGTTACGTACTTTTATTTTTATGTACCTACCTAGATTGATTTATTTTAGTATTTTTATTTTTTAATGGACTCATTCGGCATTGTAATGAGTTGCTTCGCCCGTTTCAGGAAAGAAAGCTGGCCCATCTTAAGAGAAAACTATTTTCTTACAAGCAGTCCAGCGTCAAGTTTTAATGTAAGTTGAAATTAAAAACTCATTTATCTCATGATTTATATAGAAAAAGCTCGTAGCTTTCATGTGTGTTACGTCCTATGTGAGCGATCTGGATGCGAACGCGAAGCGACGTGGCGTGACGCGAAAACAACAAACAGTCGATTTCTCTGCCAACCTATTCGATTTTATATTAATCGATTAAGTTTTGTTTGGTAACATCATTGTAACTATCAGTTATGAATGTCAGGAAATTCAGCATAAAACGAAAGCACTATAATGCAAAGCATTCCCATGTTTATCATTGTTTATACTTTAATGGCAGAAATTCTTTGACTTTCACTACAAAATTTGGCGTTTAGTGTCAGTTTCTTTGAAAGAAAAGACCTAAACCTAACTTTGAAGGTTCTTCAAAGATTTTACGGATTCTGTTCTCTTCGACGATAATAATAACTGCGTATTATGTTTCTTGAAAACTTTTGACCGTTAAAAGATCATATTATTATAAATATTTCAAAAGCAATTTTCCTTTATACAGATAGATAAATAATACAGATATGCCTATTTTTTTACGGCCCAAAATTTAAACTTGAATAGTTATGTTCATTCTATGAAAATACCTCCACAGTTGCATTAAGTATGTACGTAATCTATTTAATAATAAAACCGGCCAAGTGCGAGTTGGACTCGCGCATGAAGGGTTCCGTACCCCATCCCCTTTTTTTTTCATTTTTAGTATTTGTTGTTATTGCGACAACAGAAATACATCATTTGTGAAAATTTCAGCTTTCTAGCTATCACGGTTAGTGAGATACAGCGTGGAGACAGACAGACAGACAACGAAGTCTTAGTAATAGGGTTCCGTTTTTACCCTTTGGGCACGGAACCCTAAAAAAACGTAATAAACAGGTACACTAAATTATTTCCAACAATTAAGCTGAAGTTAATTACAACTCTAAGCTAGAACAAACTGTGCAGTACTTCAGTACGGAAGCGTTCTAGTTTCGATCGCCAGTAAAATTCAACAAATGCAACTTGCTAAATAGCGGGAGAGTACAATAGATTGCGTGCTAAACGAAGCATGAAACTACTGGTACCTTTGAAACGCTTGTTTGTGATTTTACGATAATTTACGTGCAGTTCTAGACTGGTTTGAGGATTTAATAGTCATCACTATCATAGGCTTATTCACTAACACATACTTGCAAAATTACTTCTGTTAAAGAAAAAAACATTGAGTGTTTGAAATATATTTTCAATAGTCTGACAAGTCACCCGAGACTAAGACGTTCACTGCTGGACAGAGGTCTCCCCCAAGCTGAGGGGATTTGCTCTGGGCATGCGTGTTGGTTAGCGCAGTGTGGGATATTCAGCTATGGAGATGCTGCTGCTCATCTCCAAGCAAGGCATTTAATATCCCACCTGCTACTCCGTGGTGCTTATACCTACACCAGTCGGTCGCCAGAGACTCGTCCGTTTTTCAACAGGATTCACCACGGGCAGGTGATGTTGGCAATTGGGACAGGTTGATGCGAGAACGAGTAATGGGACGAATATATCAGTCAAATGCTATGAATTATGAAACAATTTGACGTAACAATTTCCACTATACATATTTATTTCGCCAAGTCTGACATGGCTTCATATATCAACAATTGTAAATAATAAAATAAACATCATCACGATCGAACTGGGAAACGAGTGACACCAACCTCTTTCAATGTAAAAAATAAATAAAATAGGCACCAATATAAACGAGTTTTTGAATTAACGCTCTTCAAATGGATTGACAGTTCTATGGAATTAATTTCTGAATGTCCACAGTTGGATTGACAGTAATTGATTTGTATAGCTAGCTATACAGTTTATTAATTGGTCAGGTGTGGGTATAAGCGATATTCTTTCATTTGTTTTTTTTTCGTGACCAGTTTTATGTAATAGTAATCTTTGAAAGTGATTTATAAAAAAATATATCGGGTTACAAATGACTTATAACTAAAATTACCTCGTCATATAGAATAAATTAATTCAATTTTTTTAAGCTTCTTTTTACGATGTGTCTAGTTGTGGTATACATTTTTCTTTATATATTTTTAACTTGTAAACTAATTTTATCACGTCGAGAAACCAAGATATAAAACAGCATAAAGTCCTTTGCACGCGACTAAAATGCGACAACTATAAAACACAATATTTAACTCGAACATAAAACTGAAACTTGGCTGCAGCGACTTGGCAGCACCCATATCTTCACTTAATCTTCACATAAGAAAACTAAGGTACACTTTAGTATGCATTATCCCTCGTTGTAACGATATTACTGGCACATAAAGGCAATGCCATTCAGCCGAACTAATGTAGTAATTTGCAGTACTCTTGGCTCTGAACATTAGGCAAGCAATGAATACGAAACTATATGTATTGCTTGAGGAATCTACTTTCAGATTTCTGTAATTTTCATGTTAATTTTTGGGTTTAAGAAAATATGTGGTAGTAATGAAGGTTAGCGTGCAAGGATATGCAAGAAAAATAAAATAGCTTTAAGATTTAAAAGCCATTTCTTACAAACCGTACTTTAATTCAGTTCCTTTTAAATGTCTCACTCATTGCAAGATAATTTCTTCTTCTTACATTTAAGTGTCCATATTTTTTAATTTATTGGTATTTCAGGTAGCAGTGGCATAAATGAGCTTAACTATGTAGGTATTAATCGTTGATTGCAAATTAACAAACAAATCAAGAGGTAAGTTCAAATACCAAAGTATGTTGAGGTTACATTCAATTTTGACTTAAACATATTTGGATATTCTGATAAACTATAATTTTCTGGCAAATACGATACGGCTGGTCTTCATGCCCGTATTGTGGTCGGTTTGCCAAATTTGACAATTCATCCAAAACTGACGATCGTGAGCGCTCTCATAATAAGTCAGCGGAATAGCTTTTAAAATTAGACGAACGGACCGCACATACCGTCCGCCATCTAACAACGAACATTCGAGAAGGACTAATGCTGTAATTTGAGCTCAGTGCGGCACCAAGTAATGAATACATTAGTCTGACGTCACAGCTCCAACGTGATGGTCTGCAGTCCAAACCACTGGTTTGTGAGATTGTGTACGGTAGGTCCCTCGGTTTGCGAAGGTATTTTTGTTTGAAATAATTTGTGAACCTATTAAACACCTCTATCTTCTTGTATGTAGGTACTGTTGGAGCTCTGATATCTTAAGTAGCCTTACCGTTCAAGTCGGAATATCATTAAACATTTTATGGGTTTACAATATCAATATAAGAACTATTTCTTGGATGACAATCTGGGTCCCTGTATCATGAATTTTAAACGATCCTCTAGTGTACCAACAACTATTGTCTGCATCGCGTACAAACAATAGAAGTTTCCTCTATATCATCTTATATATAAAAATTAATTGCTGTTCGTTAGTCCTGCTAAAACTCGAAAACTGCTGGACCGATTGGGTTTATTTTGGTTTTAAAATGTTTGTAGAGATTAAGGGAAGGTTTAAACGATGAGAAAATATGATTATAAAAAAAAAATTAAGAGGCAAGTGATACGAAGTTCACCGGATTAGCTAGTATTAGTATATAAACGTAGAGAGTATTCTAAGATTAAGTCACGCAATTACGTGACATTCTATCTCAGACATGATAATCTAATGATACTCACTAAAATAAAATGACCTACGAAAAGATTAAAAACTAGCAGCCAAGAGATTAAAAAACAGCGCTTAAACTAATCGTCGCTTAACCCAGCTAATTAAATCCTCACCAATTCCATTCTGCCGACAATGTCTGACGATTGTCTTACTAATTAGAACTACTAGACGATGCGAGACGCCCGTTAATTAGAAACACGGGACTGATTTACTGTCTGTCTTTAGATACAAGTTGCGTTAAGTAATGCTTTCATGTTTGTTTTTGTTTTATTTGGACGGGAATTTTCTTCAAAATGTACATTTCAAATTGATGTTTTTTTCTCCGAGAAAGTTGTTCTGTTAATTTTCCTAATACACATCAAAACTGAGTGAATGTCTAAGAGTCAGAGTATTATGTCTTGCGAAAATACCATGAGTACAATATATATTGTATTCATTTCAGCTTACTGAATTAACAAAAAAGGTTTTTTTTTGACAGATGAAAACTTACAAAACAGAATGAAAGCTTAAAACCGGCCAAGTGCGAGTCGGACTCGCACGCGAAGGGTTCCGTTCCATTATCTATGAAAAATAAACGTACCTACAAAAAATTACTTTGTTTTTCATACAAATATATGAATAACAAAGTTATAGTTTGCGGTTACTGAAAAAGTGCTATAACTCAAAAACTACTGACTGTATTTCGTTCAAACCAATTTTGGTTGATAGTTTTTATTAAGATCTATAACATATATTTTTTTTAGATTTTTCACTTTGGTAGTTTAGAAATTACAGGGGGGGGGACACACATTTTAGCACTTTGAAAGTGTCTTACTCTGAAATGATTGACTTTGAGAAAAAATGGTTTTAGAAACCTCAATCTCATTTTTAAAGACCTATCTATAGACACCCCACAAGTGTAGGTTAGACGAAAAAAAAATTTTTTTGTTTCAGTTCCATGTATGGGGAGCCCCCTTCTAATATTATTATTTTTTTATTTTTGTATAAAAATCGTGAAGCGGTTAACATAATACATCTACCTACCGAGTTTGAATGGTGTAGTCTTAATAGTTTCGGAATAAACTGGCTGTGACATACGGACAGACAGACAGACAGACAGACAGACAGACAGACAGACAGACATGACGAATCTATAAGGGTTCCGTTTTTTGCCATTCGGCTACGGAACCCTAAAAAAGTGTATTGTAATAGATATGTTTGTAATAAACACTAGACTAGGGATGGTTGCCGGTTACTGGGGGACACTTGCGTTCAAAAGTGGACGGCAATAGGCTGATATGATGACGTTATAAACAAGCCCACTGACTTCTCTAAGCCCACTGAACTGTCATATTTAACTCACCTATAAAACAATACTATAGAACATTCCAGAACTCACCAGTAAGCACATGCACTCTGGCGGTCGCTGACTGCGCGTTATCCGGTGCACACTGATACGTGCCGGCGTCCGTCGTCCGCGCTGACTGTACCAACAGCCTACTACTGCTGTGTATACCCTTCTCCGTAACTAGCGATATGCCGCCTCGCGTTGAGTCGAAGTTTATCGTCTGTGGGATGAGAAAAATATGAATGTACATAATAGAACCTGGACTTAAAAAAAATTAAATGTATCTGCCTTGCAGTGGGTTAATAAAAAGGCAGATTAAACAACCTATGGATCACATAATATGTACACACACCCAGAAGAATATGTGTTCATATTTTAGATAAACATGAAGTGTTCCCATGTATATTTAAGTTTTATTTCATTTTTCACCATAAGTAACTGTGAAAATGTAGTGAGAATCTACTAATATAATAATCTAAAGACAGCTTCGTTATAGTTGGAAGCCCACCAAGCACAGCTTCTGTTTATTCCCACAACTTAATACTCTAACAGGGTTAGTAAGAAAATTACTTTGCCTAGCAAGTTGGTAACAGACTAACACTCGCACAATTAAACTTAGCAGTGGACATTATGCGTTATTCTGCAGCAATTTATGCAAATACAGTACACAACTGTAATGGAAACTTTCTGTAATTAGTAGTCTGTACTTTTCAGTTGAAAAACTAGTAGAATACTCTAGTTACCATCATCTGTCTAGTTTTTTCCTAACTATGTATGTTGGGTTGGATTCCAGTCTAGTTGGATGCAGCTGAGTACCTACCTAAGTTTTAATTGGAGCGACTGCCTATCTGACCTCCTCAGTCTAGTTACCCGATCAACCCGATATCCTTTGGTAGGACTAGTTATCAGATTTTCTGGTTTCTGACAGTTAGGAGATGCGGAGGAACTTTTGATGACAGATTTCATATACGGACCGATCGCGATACTCCTCTCTAAGAATGCACTAGTGAAACAGTTATATAAATCCTTTTTAAAACTCTGCATCAACCCGGTCTAGCCAGACTTGTCTGATCAAAAATAGATTCTTAAATTCTAGACTAAGAAACCAATTTTACGATTGCACGAGTGTGATTCGCTCTAGTAAATTGCCTAGAATTGTAAACCTAGGATAAAATACCAATGAAGTGTGTAAATTAGTAATTTGCTTGTACTATCGAGAGGGACATTTCAGTCAGACTGGCACACGCTAAACGCATTGGTACCTATTTGCATGTCACAATGCTGGCTGGTTTTGCGTTTCTGCGTAATTAAAACTGAATCATCTTGCATTTGATTTTGTATTTCGAACCAAAATCGAGAAATGATGGACGCTTTAAAAATAAATCAATTACAAACGAGTCTCCAAAAATGTTATTCACAATTCAGTAGAAAAAAGTAAAGTAAATTATTTTCTAATAATACATTACATTCGATATACTTATCGAACATTTTCGTTGTTGAACGATTTCTGAAAAAATGGTCTCTGAGACAAATAAGCTATTTAAGTGAAAATAGATACTTTTTATTACTTCAAAATCAAATAATATAAAGACATCGCCAAATATATACTGAAGAGCCACTTGTCAAAATAATACTCGATAGAAAAATAATACTGAAGAATCGAATAGTAATAAATTGCGGAGAAAATACAAACATAATTATATAGGTCTCGAGATTTCTTAGAAATAAGGACGCCATCTTAATCTCGTTGAACGCCGACTTTGTTTCCTTGAGCAGAAAATATTTGATAAAGTAAAGTTAATCATTAATTTTATATTAGATAAAAGAAACTATAATATGTTTATTCAGCTATTTTAATAAAAATAACTATATTTACGTACGTTACGTTACGTACGTTTGACATCAAAGTTTTGGCTGTGGTAAACCCTGTTTTTTTTAATTAATCAAACAACAAATATGATGCCGATTTGTTACAGCTGTGATACCGCAAACCGCAGTGCTATGCAAAGAGAATAAAACATGAAATCGTATAAATTAATTAAAAAATATCATCAAATATGAATGATGATATGACAAAAACCACCATGTCGCGAGTTTATTACTCAGTTAATTTGTTTTGAAAATGTACTAATAACTAAAGTTATTATACTCGCTACACTTTTTTATAAATACACATGTATGTAGCCACATTAAATAAGTTAACTGGCCTACATTGCGATTAACAAAGAAGAACCAATTTAGTGTGAACTATGTATATAAAATATTCTCTGAGGATCAATGTCAATTACCGGTTCAAACGATGACATGCGAAATCAAGCTATAGGTTTTTTGAATCGCTTGAAATTTTCCACATTCGAGAAACTGAGTGAAAAATCCGCCATCATGAAAATGCTGTTAATATAGTTATTTTAGGATAAGTACATTTGCGAGACAGCAATCTATAGGGATTTCTAACTTCTATATAAATATCGAAGGAAAGTTTTCGCAATAAGTTATTCAATCAAGTACCTATTTATAGCAACACCTCTACACGTGCAAAAAGGTGGTGAAACTTCACAAAGAACGAGGCTGTAAAGATTTTAATCAGAGCAAGAAACTGCGAGTCAAAGTTGAGTGATGTTTACATTGTTCGTTCAAACTTTGTTTGAGAACTAAGTTTTATATCGCAATTAGGTATCTACCATAAAGGACTTTTTTTTAGTATTATTTATCCTGTTTTTATTATGATTTTGAAAGAATATTTTGCCCAACAATTTTCATAAGTTATTAAATTTATTATTACTTTATTAGTCCTGAAAGTCTTTCGTACTCGATGTGCAGTTACTGCAACAATGTAGTTGTAAGGGACTGAATGGACTTGTAATAAAATAAAAAAGCTTCTGAAAAAATAAATGTTGTATTTCTGCAAAGACATGACAGAGCAGCAATAAAAAAAAAAAAACTAACTAAATAAGGCCTTCACATTTAACAATGCTATCATGCCAGTACTAAATAAAATATGAAGAGGTTTAATATCGTAAACATCCCCCCGGGCGTTGAGAGCTCGACTCTCAACCAGAATCTTCCGTGTGAGATATCGGTAAGGGGCATATTTTGCTGAACGCCCGACGAACCACGTCACCACTCGACTTCTGATGTCCGCCACACGACTGATGCCATCATGTTCAGGGAAGACTTCTGTGACTCGGCCCAGTCGCCATTTCAAAGGAGGTAGCCTTTCGTCTTTGATAAGAACAAGAGTGCCTTTTTCTAAGGGCTTCATGCAGGATCGCCATTTGATGCGTTGCTGAAGCTCTGACACGTATTCTTTACCTCCATCGAGACCAGAAATGTTGACAAAGCTGTTCAATGCGTTGATATCTGGTTATATGAGATAGGGATCGGTCTTCTAGGTTTGATACGGGAAGTGATGTTAACGGTCGTCCTATTAAAAAGTGTCCAGGCGTAAGCCGCGATAAGTCGTTGGGATCCGAAGATAGTGGTGTTAGTAGGCGAGAATTGAGTAAACTGTACTAGTACAGTGTTCAGCTCCTCATAAGCAAGGTTACAATTGCCCAGTACTCTCTTTAAGTCAAACCTAACTGATTTAATACCGGCCTCCCAAAGACCTCCAAAGTGAGGAGAATAAGGAGGGATAAAATGAAAATTAAGTCTTCATTTGATAAATCACCGGTCAACAAATTGCAACTGCCCTTATAAAACTTAACAAGTTTATGATACACCAACAAACGAGGTCCCATTATCAGGTGTTTAGGTTTTACCCTTCGCGAAACAAACCTACGTAAAACTGATAAATAAATGCTGCTTGTTAAATCACCTGCCAACTCAATGTGTACAGCCTTAATAATGAAGCACACGAAAAGAACAATGTACACTTTAGTAAGACGACAACCACGTAACAAATAGATTTTTAGATAATGACTTATAAGCCTTAATACGTATGCTGCCGACCGTTTAAGTGTAGTTAAGCTTGAATATCTATCAAAGCCTCTAAAAGGTGGTTGAGAATTTATATTTGTAAAAAGTAAAGAAATAGGCCATTAGGCAATATCAGGCCATTTAGAGACATATCGTAAGAATTCAGGGCCTGACCACCATAATCCAAAGTATTGTAAAAGAGTTACATCTGTTCCACGTGATACATAATCAGCTGGATTTAATTGTGTTGGAACATGCCCGCATGTCCAAGAGCAGGCTCCAGTTTTGTCTAATATCTCAAGGACACGATTACAAACAAAAGGTTGTAATTTTATTGGCAACATTTTAATCCAACCTAAAACAATCGTCGAGTCAGTCCAAAAGGTGTCACTTCTGACGTTAGCTTTATGAGCGTAAACCACCTTTTCGTAAAGACGAACACCAACCAACACCGCGCGAAGTTTGAGTCTTGGTATCGTAGTTGGTATAATTGGAGCTACTCGGCTTTTAGCTGTTAACAGACGTACTAGAACATCTTGAACAGTAGGACCTATCATTTGCAAATTATTAAATGATACTCCAGATATGGTAGGTCTACTAGCATGGAATCCCACATACTCAGTCATAAAATCACAATAAGGAGCTTTAAATGATGATTGACCATTGAACCTACGCTCTAATGAAAGCAAATACTGCTTAGCTCTAATAACAGAATCACCTAAGTTATCATGTGATTGTTTTAAAGGAATCCTAACACAAAAACGGCCATCTCTCAGACGCGAAGTGTTTTTAATAAGGTGCTCTTCGCACATTTTCTCTTCTAGAGAATATAATACTGATGACTGATGGCTAACTTCCTCAAGCTGCCCAAAACGCGATAAAGGGTTTTGAAGGTCATCAGTACTTGAGTCATCCTGTAAAACATTAGATTCAGGATGATGAATATTTGTAAAATTACAAATTAATGAGGGCGAACGCGACACTTGGCCACTACTGACCGCAGGGCCTGAAACTATCCAACCAAGTCTAGTCTCAAATAGTACCGGTTTACCAATACCGAGGTTTATTTTTTCTGCACCTAAGAGGTCCCAGAAAACATCTGCGCCTATAATTAAGTCCACGGGGGATGGTGCATAAAAATGAGGATCAGCTAGACATAAATTACTCGGAATATTTAAGTCCTTAAGATCAAGTTGACGACAAGGCACTTCATCAGTAATAGAAGGTAAGATAAAACAATTTATATTTTTAGAAAAGTTTTCGTTTAATGATTTTATCGGAACGCAACACATTTTACTTATTAGTGAGTTAGAACGATTAATGCCCATTAATGTCTCGCTAACTTTGATAGTCGGTAAATTCAATAAATTACAGAATTTTTCTGTGATAAGGCACGACGTACTACCACTGTCAAGAATAGCACGACCAATATGTTCACGGTTACTGCTATCATAAACTTTAAACAATGAAGTGGCTAAAAGAACTTCTCCTTTCTTCTGTACATTCGCCGTGACTTGTGCCGACAAAGTAACGTTGGTATTGGACAATGGGTTAGAAACATCACCGCTGTCATCACAGTTACCCATAGAGGTTGATGGTTTAGTAAATGGCTTAACTTGACCATCTGCAAGATGAACTAGAGTGTTGTGCTTACGCTGACAGACTTTGCAACCACTTGACTTGCAACGATTTGCAAAATGGCCCGGTCGGAAACAATTAAAACATATTTTATATTGCGGTAGTAACTCTAACCTCTGTTCATTACTAAGACCTAAAAATTGAGAACAGTTACTAAGATAATGTTCACCGCTACATTTCGGGCACGGTTTAAATGAACTAGGCTGCTTATCTGTCGCACTGGTTACAGACACCATACTCTTATGTTTAGAGTTAGAAACAGATGAATTATTTGTATTATGTTGTGACATTTCAATAGTCTCTAAAAATCTGAACGGCTTCGCAAAAATCCAAAAAATACATCTAATGTGATTGGCTTTTCCTTACCTAAACCACCCTTAAATACTTCCCATTCACGGAAGGTTTTGGAATCCAACTTAGTTGACACCATATGAATTAAAAGTGTGTCCCAATGATCTGTTGGCTCTCCTAACGACTCCAAAGAACGTAAATTCTTATTAACATAGTCAATAACACGTTTTAAAGCTACTGATGACTCTTTCTTAATTGTCTCGAGATTAAATAACGCTGCTACATGGTTTTGTATTAAAACCCGCTTATTGTCGTAACGCTCACACAATATTTTCCATGCAACAGAATAATTTTTGGCAGAAAACTCAATAGATTGAATCACCACAGCAGCTGATCCCTCGAGAGACGCCCTAAGATAATGAAACTTGTTAACGTCATCAATATCATCATTACTATGTATCAAGCTAGAGAACGTGTCATGGAACTCCAACCATTTTTCATATGACCCACTGAACTTAGGCAGTTGAATGGTAGGTAATTTAACAAGCCTGCGGTTACGCGTTTGTGCCGAACTATAATCACTTTCCAAAGGTTCATTCTTTGTTGGTTTTAAGTTACGTGTAAGTAAGTCTTGAGCCTTTGCAAAGATCTTATAATACTTAGATTCAAACTCGTTTCGCTCTGGTAGTTGACTATTGACATCATCAGCTAAACACTCTAATTTTAATTGAACCTCGTCAAACTGTGAAAATAAGTTTTCCATCTTACCCAAACGCAGTTGCAATTCGCAAACCTGTGACGCATCCAATGAATCATCCAACTCATTGACATAGCTGGTAAATGCTGTCAACCGACCCTTGCAACTCGCGCGCCTTCTGACTGACTCCTTGTCGGGCATTTTGGAGACCGGTATTAATAACACTGCAAGTTTATAAAATAAGTTAATACCAAAGTCTCACAAACTAAACAAAATGTCTTGCGCTATAAAAATAAGGAAATACAACAAGTTAAAGTGTAAAAATAAGGGTAACCTACCTAATAGATTGTTTAATACTAACTTACACTAATGAAAACTTAACAGAAAACCTAAAATAACTCATAAAGATGTATTGAAATCACTTAATATGTGTAATACATCTAGTTTCTGCTTAGTTTGACAATGAAGCTAGTTAACTGCAAATAAATCAATTATTTGGTTATAACAATCTAAATAAATAAATAGGTAGTGTACCAACCTTAACGAATTTCAGAAACTTAGTCGAAATATTACCTTATAATACATGTAATTCAGAGTACTGGGTATAATTAATAGTATTATTAATGAACACCACTATAAAGTCGTATCCAGTTATCCAACTTCTCCAAATTACTAAGGAAGATCTTCACGTCGTAAGTCACGTAGGCCACGACGAATTCACGTAGGCCACGACTAGTTCAGGTAGGCCATGCCCAAAATCAAGTTGGCTATGGCGTGCGGACTCCGTCACGTGTAGATATCGAACTTCGATCTTCAGTATTTAGGTAATATTCAAGATTACAATTCCATATTTACATAATATCCATAAGTCATGTTCTTCTTATCCGCTTGCAAGGACCAAATGTAAGGGACTGAATGGACTTGTAATAAAATAAAAAAGCTTCTGAAAAAATAAATGTTGTATTTCTGCAAAGACATGACAGAGCAGCAATAAAAAAAAAAAACTAACTAAATAAGGCCTTCACATTTAACAATGCTATCATGCCAGTACTAAATAAAATATGAAGAGGTTTAATATCGTAAACAGTAGTTACATCCGTTAACCCTATTTCCGTATAATTAATTGATTCAAAAATCTTCACTCGAGTATCGAAATTTCTAAAATATTCATTAAACTTTACTCTCAATTCAAAATCTGAATAATATACTTCCACATCACATACTTAATACTGCATATCTACGCACACCATACACCCCATACCTCTTATCCTCTTAATATTCCCAACTCAGTTTTATACGTATTGGTCAGTTTAACGTTATTTTTTATATAGGAAATCTTCAAATGACCCTTCAAACTGTGGGTGCAGTGAGAGGGAGTGTGAGACTCCTACAAAATTAATCCCACCTTTGTTCCTTCCATAGCTCCTATACTCATTTTCACAACTGGCTATGAAAATTTACGCTCTATCTGGCCTGACATAATTAAGCTGTGTATGCTAATTCTTGATCGTCGAGAGAGAGATTCGTCCAAATGGTTCTATGGTTGACTTGGGCAGCCATTTATGATTACATACTTGCAACTGAAACTGAGTGTCAAAATTAAATCTTCACTATTATTATTATTATACTTAAATGTGAAAATAACTCCGTCAATGGGTGTAATGCTGTTTCGCCAAAACTACTAAACTGGTTTAAATTAATTTATGTATTCTTCTATAGTTTAGAACCCGAAAACAGTTATAAGACTACTTTAAGACTGCTTTTTACCTCCTTTCTGAAAGTGGTTCTCACAGTGGGATGTTAAAATAAAATTACCTTTAATTAAGTAAACTGAACTTTTGAAAATTACAAGTTCAATTAACTTAAGTAAAAACTGAAATTACAATCTGTTTTAAAATGAAGATAATTACTGTTCCTTCAAAGTTCTGACTTGGTGTATGAAATTAGAAGTGCTGAGTTAGCAAACAAGTATAAGATTAAGTGGTGCAGGAAAACTTGTGCTGGGTTGTTCCAAACCGAGTGTAGGAACATTAATAATAACTGAACTTTTGACTTTTCAATGGCAGAATATATTGCTGTCAATTTGGGAAAAATTTCACGTGATGCCGATTTGAAAAAAGTTTCAAAATAATTGCTTCAAATAATATTTTTCTAACTAAATAAGGAGTGTGCTATTATTCTAAGCTTTAATCCCATTCTACTGATAGGTAAATATAACCATATTCAAAATATTTTCTACGAAAATACCTGGTATGCTTTGTTATTAGTTCAATGACAAAACCTTTTCTAACAAATATTGCAAATAGGGAGTAAATTGGTTTGTCTGTACGTAACGCTTTACCGCCAAAAACTACTGAACCGATTGAAATGTTTGGTACACAGATAATAATTATTTAAGACGTGACATATTAACCGTTTTAAGACATAAGATAATAAATGAAACATGAAACGACAGTTAATTTCAGAAATACCTTCGTCATCGCATGAAAACGACCGATACAGTCTTCGTCAAGAAAATTATGTTATGATGTCATATTATGTAATTTAATTTGAACGCTTATGAACTCGTGTGGTAATAACATCCTATTCTGTGACAATCTTTGCCGTTATTAGATTTATGTTAAGTCTCATTTTCTATTAAATACGGTGAAGATGGTTTGAGAAAATCGTTTTATTTCAATACTTGTTCTGCCATTGGTTTCACTCGTTTCCTGAGGAAAGTTCTTCCCGTACTCGGATAAAAAGTAGCCTCTAAAATTAAACTATACTTCTGCCAACTTTCACCAAAATCCATTTAGATATTATGAGCGAGAGATAAAGTAACAGCAGTACAGACACACAAACTTTTACCCTTATAATTTTATAAGTGTGATATGTTGGTAATATAAAAAAAATATAATACTTGGTTCAATTCCTTCCAGTCAGAAAAGAAATGGTACTAGATTCTACAATTTAGCATTGTAGAATCCAGTACCATTTCTTTCAGGAGTATTTATGCATTATTCCACAATGCCAAGTACGCAATCGGCATAACTACCGACTTCTGCATGCATTTGTATATTGGTACTCGATTGTTCGTATAATATTATTAGCCATTTGATAAGGAAACATTTGAATTTAGGAGCATTACAGCTTTTGTGTATGACAAATGATTTTTAAGATTTTTCGCTCATTATGGGTACTTTATATTTAAATCCCGTCTTTTACCGTAAAAAAAAACATTCCTAAAAGTTTATCCTCTTCTTCTCCTTCTAGGCGGACAAATACTATGCTGATAACCGCATCAAAATCAGTTCAGCCTAACGTGAGATAAGCATACATACAAGCATATGTAATACAAACAGGTCAAACTGAAAACCTCCTTTTTTGTAGTTAGTTAAAAAGCCTCTTTCCTCTGTCCCTATTTTAAATCTGTATAACTCTACACATGTACATAGACACGCACACAAACAGAATACTCCACCGTAATAGCTGCACCAAAACATCACAAGACCAAAGTTTAAATCCCAACTGAAACGTCATTATTCGAGACACAATTTGGTGTTAATAGTCCAGTGTGAAATCAACTTAATCCTAATACCCAACGCTATTCACATATGGATGCGTTTAATTGCAATTTCGGGAATAGCATTCCGCTTCTATGGCGTTTAATAGACCGGTTAGGAATTAGAACTTATGGAGTTAGTGCCTGAATTAATGAAGGACTTCGCTTTGGTAATGAGTTTTATACTTTGAATCTGGTTTAGAGCTTTCTGTTTGGTCTAGAGTTAGTATACACAAAATACGTTATGGTTGATCTTACTGTGGTATTCTGTAGGAAAGGATATTACAGTAAGGGTCAGCGTAGACCGAACTGCAAAATGCTCGCGCATGGTCGACCAAACATGCATGCTCGACAATGCGCGAGCCATCTCTGTTGAATATGGTCTGGGTTGCCCGGCGGCGGGTTTACTTCATCAGTTTGCTGCTCGAGCGCGCTCGCGCATGTAGAATGCATACTCGAACACGCAGTCGGCTTGCTCGAGCATGGGCGATCATCAAATTTGGGCGTGTATTCAATTTTGTGAAGTATGATAATAATCATAAGATATTTTTTTAATAATCTCAAAAAATGCTCTGCTCTTGGTGTGCACTGACGCCAAGAGTGTAAAATTGCCTGTTTTGTAATTTTAATGAATTTATTTTTTTTGTACTTTTAAGTAGGCGTGGTGCGCGTAAAATTGTCGAAAACCACACAATAGCCTAATTATTGCTGCAATTACAAACGTGAAACAAAGTTGATAAAAAATATAAAAAGACTTGAACAATTTACATTTTGTTAACTATGTATTTGAAGTAGTTAGTGATATTGAAACTATTTTGTCTTCTTATAAAGGTATCTATTTTATAACACATTGCATTTTTGGCCTCAGACCATTTCTATTACGATGTCATATTTGTGCAACAGTTGCGAAGAAATGCATTTAGTTTAGAGTTATGACGGGAACGTTACACAAAAAGTAAATTAAAGTGGCTGTTTTACTTTAAAGTAAAAGTATATGATCTCTCCTTTTTCAACACTTTTGAAAGACAAATGACATATCAAAGTTGATAATTTGATAGTCATTATGGATAGCCAGAATTGCACTTATATATTCCTATACAGCAATGTCATTTGAAGCAGTCACTCCATGTAAAACAATGATAATAAAAAAACCGAACTTCTTGAGTCAATGCTTGAAACTATCGATAGATCGCTTGAACGTTCCAATTTCATTGTATTTTTAAAATGGAGAAGCGACAGAACAAACTACATCGGTTGCATTGAAAACCGAACCCTTTGGGTCCTTAAAATCTGAAGGTCTCAATTAATTATTAAAAATAATATAAATATATTTCTCATGTTTAAGTTAATGACTAAAGAATCTTACCTTCCCTCTATGCGTCCAATTGATAGTGTTAGGCGGTTCTGGCGTGTGCCTCACAATACACGTCAGGTTGATGGTGGAGCCCGCGTATATGAATAGGTCTGGACCCCCCATGATCTCAGTTTCAGGTTCTGTGAACAATGAGGTTTATTTTAAAAGTTGAACAAACACATACTCGTAATTGTGGTACTGGAGTAGTTCGTAGGTAGTACTTTTGAATTAAGAAGTTGGGCTTATATTTATAATTCCCTCCATAATAATTAGACAGGTACGTTCATGTATATTCGTTGGCTTATTTTCTAAGGATACCCAGAAATTATTATTTATCTAACGTGTTAAGTATAAAGACATGTCTAAAGTCTTTAATGGTATTGTCTTTGTCACAGTATATTTATTTACCAACTTACGAAGAGTGTGCACTTTCCAGTTTGAAAAGTTATAGTTTTTATTTGTTCAAGGAATAAGAAACCACAGTTCAAAGTCCTTGTAAATATTTCAGGTGCGAGGTATGAAAAAGGTAGCAGAAAAACAAACAAAAATAAATTTACGTTTTATTTAAGTAATTAGAGGTGATTTGTATTTCTAATTAATCCTCGTAATCCTACCTATAGTTGTATCTTTGATTCCTGACTTTTATAAAGCTATTCAATAATTAAAATAAGATTATAAAGCTGATCACTTAAGTATCAGGGGGCACGGCAGTGCCNAATAAAATAAGTCTATAGACATTTTCTAAGTTTGTATGTACTTTCTAAGTATATCTTAGACACTAATGGCTGATAAAAGGTGAAGGAAAACATCTTGAGGAAACCTGGACTATAAGTCTGAAATCGCCAACCCGCATTGAGCAAGCGTGGTGATTAATGCTCAATTTAAAATACCAAACGATAATTTGAGATTATAAGATTTCAAAACAAAAGTAAACTCAAATCTCAAATTGCTACGCGAGTCTAAAATTTCAATTCAAATCCAAACAATTTTGGCTCAAAATGCGACAATACAGCTCAGGTTAACAAAATTTGTTTAAGTGTACAAAGTTATGACAAAGTTCTATTCAGAAACAGGTGTCGCGAGATTGCTCGCTCGTATAGAACGCGTAATATCTTGGATATAGGTCTTACTCCGAACAAAGTCTTCGAATACAGTTTTGCTCGACTTTACAATAGGCAATTTCCGATTCGTGTGGAACTCATTTCTGCAATGGAGCCCAAAGAGCTTTGGGAGTTCAAAAGCAGCTATATTGTAATGGAACTTGCGCCCTTACCTGTTAGTTAAGTACTCTAGAGTTTAGAAGAGCTTGATATTTAACGTAATCATTTTTCTTTTGTCTGCTCTTCAATGTTTTTTTTGTACCACCTACAAGACCATTATCTACAATAGACATTTTCTTTTTCCACTTTATTTATTGGGTTTTAATTATGAGTTTATAATAGTTTGTTTCGATTTTGATGTTAAACTTTGTTTTTCTTAGCTCCGTTCATTTGTCTTTCATACCATTGTCATCACTTTAAGGTTAGTTATTCTCGGTAATACGAATAGCAATTTTCATGTTATCAATGCTCGACCCATCTCAAATAACTTAGACAAGGCAATCCACTGGATTAGTTATCGCGATGCCATTTTGATTAACCTAACGGTATTTCTAAGGTTATTCGCTAAGTTTCATGTGCTTCAGGCTATGATGTATGTTTGGATGCTAGAGTAAGATATTATACTAACATTGTTTGAATCGGTGCTGAAATTCGATATTTTGGTATGAACCAATATTCTGGTTTAACCGTAAGTTTGTTTACGTTAAGGTTAAGGAAGCTCAACTTGATTGTCTATTACGCGTTAAACATCAAACAAGTTTTCTGTGAATTGTAGGTAGGGATCTTAGGTTGAGGCTACCTAGATCTTATGTATTTGTTTATCTATGCAAAAAGTTGAATGTTAGTTTTTTTAAGCTTCACTAGCTCGAGCCAGGTAAAGTTCTTAAACATAAATAGCTTAAATTATTCTAATAATTTTTACTTTTTCCAATATGGAGAAACATTTACTCGTATGTGTTTTCTTAATAAATGTGTTATATAAAAAAAAGATACCAGCCAGTTGAAAACCTCCTCCCTTTTAAGAAGTTGGTTAAAAGTGAATTTACATGTGAAATGCTTTCTGTTTTCGAACTTTGCTTTATTTGTGCTTTATTTTTTTTCTACGTAGGTATCATGGGTCCGTCACCGCGACATCCACCTGCTGACGGTGGGGCGCTACACATACACCTCGGACCAGCGCTTCGAGGCGCAGCACAAGCCGCGCTCCGAGGAGTGGGCGCTGCGCATACGCAGCCCGCAACGCCGCGACTCCGGCCAGTACGAGTGCCAGATATCCACCACGCCGCCTATAGGGCATGCTGTACATCTTAATATTGTAGGTAAGTGAATCATGAGGGCTAACTTCTGTAGGTCCTATAAGCAATACATATATTTGCTCAAAGTAAAATAAGTTACAAAAGTGATTAAGTATCAAGAACTTGCAGCCAAAAAGTTTAGTTTTGCAGGAAACATTTTAATGCCAAGGTCCATTCCCAAGACTACCCGTGTAAGTGCGTAATGACTTGTTTTCGTCCCCAAAACCATTTGCAATGACCATGAATACCAAGAACACTAATTTCCACTTCCAAACTACTCCTGAAATACTTACCCGCATGCATTCGCATTTGGATACGTTCCAATTACCCTGAACTGAGTCCATTCAAACTTGGAATTGACCGCGAAATTCGGCGCTTTTCGAAACTGTCCAAAGATTGCAACCAGCGTAATGTTACTGTCCTATATTTTTCACAAAGACCTAGAAAACATTGGAGCCAATAGACGCTGGCTATTGGAGAAATTCTTGGCACTAAACTTGAATTCGACGCAAATAGCTTGATGTCGCAGATCGCTGGGAAATAATGGAATAGTCATAAAGTAAGGTTCTTTGCTTTCCAATTACTCTGGCTGATTCAACTTACGGTATACTGCAGATTTTTTATTATTATTTGAATCTAGTTTCACAAGCATATTTTTCATAATCTGAATTTAAATTTTATTGCCTGCACTACTCAGGAAAATATGAATAGTTAAATCAGTTTTCTTTGATATGTTGTGTACTGTACCGTCCTCAGTTCAAGGAGACTATGGAAGCACAAGTGAATTAGCAGAGCAGTACATTGTCAATATTTCATGTGTTGCAAGGAAATGGAATGGGCTCCATCAAAGGAACTAACTTCAGATAGACAACAAGCAAAGCTTTACTGAAACTATTGTTTACATGGCTTGTGCTTCACAGCCTTCTAAACATATTAGACTTACTATGTTTACTTTGTCAGTCTGTTGTTCTATTATTATTTTATTCGATATTAAAGTTAGACTGTTTGTTTGAGCTTAGTTCGGAAACGGTGACTCGATATTGTTTTAGGATATCCAAAGTTTATTTTGTGTAAGCGGCTGGAGGTATATTTTATGTTTATTTTAGAGAAGTTCAATATGAAAAACTATGTAAATAAAGTCTAGTTCTAATTCTTCTAAAAAATTCTAATAAAAAGTAAATTAGCTGATTTAAATTGGCATACTTTGAGAGTGAAACCGACTCGTCTCTCATGGAAAGTGGCATGACGCTTGCGTGGAACCTCATTATCTATTTCTAATAATTGTCAATACTTCATTTTTAACATATATAGTAAGTACTCTTTTCTATACTTCCCTTATTTTACATTCTTGTAAGTGGGAGTCTAGAAACAACCAACATAGCTACATGAGTACAATATTAATTCAATTTCTATAGATGTTCAAAGCGGTTTCATGTCTAGAAAGCCTTCAAAAAAAAGTCCCTTTGCCTTTACATCTGAGTTGTAATGGAATCCCTATAATAAGGAACAGTCGTTGACCTCACAAAATGTCAAAGTTTTCTTCGAAGTAATGAAGCTGGCAACTATTTTTTGTTAAGGGTTTATTATTCGTCACGCTATGGTATTGTTAGGCGATAATATATGGCCTCTTTACAATGTGTAAGTTTAGATTTTATTATATTACGTTTTTTTGGGAATAACCTTTTTGTCGTGTATTACGTTAGCTACGTAATGTTTCTTTTAGTCTATGAAATGAACATATAATTGTTGCTTATGAATAAGGTCTCAATATTGGGTTGAAAATTCCGTACCTTAAGTGTGTTCAGACAAATTACTGATCTAAGACCGCTTTAGACATTACTATTATTATATATAAACAAATGCCATTAAAAACATCCTGTAAAAAACCCAAGTCTCGCAGCTCAGCGTCTTTACCGTAAAAAGTTGTGAGATCCATGTAATACCAAGTCGGTTAATCTATTTAGTCTCTACTTAAAGGACCTTCTGTCTTAAGTTATTACATAGGTTTAACAAATAGAACGACTTGGCCATCGCAGGAAAACACAATTAATATTACAATTATATTAGATTCTTTAGTCGGTCGCGCCTCACGCGATTGAAATTCTCGAAACCAATTCATTAATTGGTACTCTTGTTCGCCATTAAAGTTTCAGGAGCATTAACTTCTTTAAGATACTCACCTCAATTATCATATTCGGGAGGACTCTGGTGAGGAATTAGGTTGCTGGCCCGTCATGCTGTGTAACCAAATCATGCGATGGCCAAGTCGATCTATTTGTTAAACCTATGTAATAACTTAAGACAGAAGGTCCTTTAAGTAGAGACTAAATAGATTAACCGACTTGGTATTACATGGATCTCACAACTTTTTACGGTAAAGACGCTGAGCTGCGAGACTTGGGTTTTTTACAGGATGTTTTTAATGGCATTTGTTTATATATAATAATAGTAATGTCTAAAGCGGTCTTAGATCAGTAATTTGTCTGAACACACTTAAGGTACGGAATTTTCAACCCAATATTGAGACCTTATTCATAAGCAACAATTATATGTTCATTTCATAGACTAAAAGAAACATTACGTAGCTAACGTAATACACGACAAAAAGGTTATTCCCAAAAAAACGTAATATAATAAAATCTAAACTTACACATTGTAAAGAGGCCATATATTATCGCCTAACAATACCATAGCGTGACGAATAATAAACCCTTAACAAAAAATAGTTGCCAGCTTCATTACTTCGAAGAAAACTTTGACATTTTGTGAGGTCAACGACTGTTCCTTATTATAGGGATTCCATTACAACTCAGATGTAAAGGCAAAGGGACTTTTTTTTGAAGGCTTTCTAGACATGAAACCGCTTTGAACATCTATAGAAATTGAATTAATATTGTACTCATGTAGCTATGTTGGTTGTTTCTAGACTCCCACTTACAAGAATGTAAAATAAGGGAAGTATAGAAAAGAGTACTTACTATATATGTTAAAAATGAAGTATTGACAATTATTAGAAATAGATAATGAGGTTCCACGCAAGCGTCATGCCACTTTCCATGAGAGACGAGTCGGTTTCACTCTCAAAGTATGCCAATTTAAATCAGCTAATTTACTTTTTATTAGAATTTTTTAGAAGAATTAGAACTAGACTTTATTTACATAGTTTTTCATATTGAACTTCTCTAAAATAAACATAAAATATACCTCCAGCCGCTTACACAAAATAAACTTTGGATATCCTAAAACAATATCGAGTCACCGTTTCCGAACTAAGCTCAAACAAACAGTCTAACTTTAATATCGAATAAAATAATAATAGAACAACAGACTGACAAAGTAAACATAGTAAGTCTAATATGTTTAGAAGGCTGTGAAGCACAAGCCATGTAAACAATAGTTTCAGTAAAGCTTTGCTTGTTGTCTATCTGAAGTTAGTTCCTTTGATGGAGCCCATTCCATTTCCTTGCAACACATGAAATATTGACAATGTACTGCTCTGCTAATTCACTTGTGCTTCCATAGTCTCCTTGAACTGAGGACGGTACAGTACACAACATATCAAAGAAAACTGATTTAACTATTCATATTTTCCTGAGTAGTGCAGGCAATAAAATTTAAATTCAGATTATGAAAAATATGCTTGTGAAACTAGATTCAAATAATAATAAAAAATCTGCAGTATACCGTAAGTTGAATCAGCCAGAGTAATTGGAAAGCAAAGAACCTTACTTTATGACTATTCCATTATTTCCCAGCGATCTGCGACATCAAGCTATTTGCGTCGAATTCAAGTTTAGTGCCAAGAATTTCTCCAATAGCCAGCGTCTATTGGCTCCAATGTTTTCTAGGTCTTTGTGAAAAATATAGGACAGTAACATTACGCTGGTTGCAATCTTTGGACAGTTTCGAAAAGCGCCGAATTTCGCGGTCAATTCCAAGTTTGAATGGACTCAGTTCAGGGTAATTGGAACGTATCCAAATGCGAATGCATGCGGGTAAGTATTTCAGGAGTAGTTTGGAAGTGGAAATTAGTGTTCTTGGTATTCATGGTCATTGCAAATGGTTTTGGGGACGAAAACAAGTCATTACGCACTTACACGGGTAGTCTTGGGAATGGACCTTGGCATTAAAATGTTTCCTGCAAAACTAAACTTTTTGGCTGCAAGTTCTTGATACTTAATCACTTTTGTAACTTATTTTACTTTGAGCAAATATATGTATTGCTTATAGGACCTACAGAAGTTAGCCCTCATGATTCACTTACCTACAATATTAAGATGTACAGCATGCCCTATAGGCGGCGTGGTGGATATCTGGCACTCGTACTGGCCGGAGTCGCGGCGTTGCGGGCTGCGTATGCGCAGCGCCCACTCCTCGGAGCGCGGCTTGTGCTGCGCCTCGAAGCGCTGGTCCGAGGTGTATGTGTAGCGCCCCACCGTCAGCAGGTGGATGTCGCGGTGACGGACCCATGATACCTACGTAGAAAAAAAATAAAGCACAAATAAAGCAAAGTTCGAAAACAGAAAGCATTTCACATGTAAATTCACTTTTAACCAACTTCTTAAAAGGGAGGAGGTTTTCAACTGGCTGGTATCTTTTTTTTATATAACACATTTATTAAGAAAACACATACGAGTAAATGTTTCTCCATATTGGAAAAAGTAAAAATTATTAGAATAATTTAAGCTATTTATGTTTAAGAACTTTACCTGGCTCGAGCTAGTGAAGCTTAAAAAAACTAACATTCAACTTTTTGCATAGATAAACAAATACATAAGATCTAGGTAGCCTCAACCTAAGATCCCTACCTACAATTCACAGAAAACTTGTTTGATGTTTAACGCGTAATAGACAATCAAGTTGAGCTTCCTTAACCTTAACGTAAACAAACTTACGGTTAAACCAGAATATTGGTTCATACCAAAATATCGAATTTCAGCACCGATTCAAACAATGTTAGTATAATATCTTACTCTAGCATCCAAACATACATCATAGCCTGAAGCACATGAAACTTAGCGAATAACCTTAGAAATACCGTTAGGTTAATCAAAATGGCATCGCGATAACTAATCCAGTGGATTGCCTTGTCTAAGTTATTTGAGATGGGTCGAGCATTGATAACATGAAAATTGCTATTCGTATTACCGAGAATAACTAACCTTAAAGTGATGACAATGGTATGAAAGACAAATGAACGGAGCTAAGAAAAACAAAGTTTAACATCAAAATCGAAACAAACTATTATAAACTCATAATTAAAACCCAATAAATAAAGTGGAAAAAGAAAATGTCTATTGTAGATAATGGTCTTGTAGGTGGTACAAAAAAAACATTGAAGAGCAGACAAAAGAAAAATGATTACGTTAAATATCAAGCTCTTCTAAACTCTAGAGTACTTAACTAACAGGTAAGGGCGCAAGTTCCATTACAATATAGCTGCTTTTGAACTCCCAAAGCTCTTTGGGCTCCATTGCAGAAATGAGTTCCACACGAATCGGAAATTGCCTATTGTAAAGTCGAGCAAAACTGTATTCGAAGACTTTGTTCGGAGTAAGACCTATATCCAAGATATTACGCGTTCTATACGAGCGAGCAATCTCGCGACACCTGTTTCTGAATAGAACTTTGTCATAACTTTGTACACTTAAACAAATTTTGTTAACCTGAGCTGTATTGTCGCATTTTGAGCCAAAATTGTTTGGATTTGAATTGAAATTTTAGACTCGCGTAGCAATTTGAGATTTGAGTTTACTTTTGTTTTGAAATCTTATAATCTCAAATTATCGTTTGGTATTTTAAATTGAGCATTAATCACCACGCTTGCTCAATGCGGGTTGGCGATTTCAGACTTATAGTCCAGGTTTCCTCAAGATGTTTTCCTTCACCTTTTATCAGCCATTAGTGTCTAAGATATACTTAGAAAGTACATACAAACTTAGAAAATGTCTATAGACTTATTTTATT
>NWSH02000008.1:3984750-3997682 GCA_002382865.2 Heliothis virescens
ATCTTGTTCCTATAAATACATATTTGGATTTTGTACAGAACTTGGTACTCATTTAGATCTCCATTCTTTTTGCGGCGAAGCCCACAACCAAGCATAGGTTTTGTATTGAACTTGGCTTTCCTTTTTTACATTTATGTTTTTGGTGGGTTTTTTTTAACTAAAACCGATAGCTGTAATGGTCGGCTATCGGTACAAATAGCAAGTAAGCCAAGACAAGTGGGATATTAAATGTCTTGCTCGGAAATAGGCAGCAGCATCTCCGAATCTAAAAATATCCCATAATGTGCTCACCAACACATATGTCTAGCTCTGCGACTATTGGCAAATCCTCCCATTTTGGGGGAGGCCTTTGTCCAGCAGTAGACACTTCAGCTATGACAAATAGGATACACATAAGGTTCTAAATAAGCTTATGCTATGCGGATTATTTCAAAGAATAAGTGACGTCTTCTAGCACTAATCTCACTCTAACATTTTTGATCTAAAAGACAAACTATGTGTATAGTTTTGTTCGACATGTTATAAGACTTAAATGTACCTTTTTGATGAATAAATAATACGTACAGTTCTATTCTGCAAATTCTTCACTTTGCACAGCAGTATGACTGGGTGTCCCACTAAGCCGGTCACATTGTCAGGCGTGCTGGGGTCAAAGTATGGAGCGCCGGGGGTTTGTGGCCAGTCTTCTAAGAACTCCGTCCTGAACCTTCTGGAAGATTCTGATACTGTGCTTTGGTCTCGAGGCCGGTTGTTGCCGCTGTCTTGTCTACATACTGTGAACAAGGCAGTGTATTGTTATCTATGAATTATATATACATGAATAATATATGATGGCAAATCGCCTGTAGATAATGTTCATAAAATTGGAGTGTTCTTCCCTTCAAATGTTTACTCAAAATATAGTGTAAAAGGAAAAATACTTATACAACTTAAGTCCAAACTATTTATTACTGAATAATATCTAACGGGAATCTGAACAGCACTCTGTCCGACTTAAAAATTATGCTCAATAGTACCTTTGCCATCACTACATACCAGAGATTGTTCTTAGAAAGGTTTTTATTTATAAAGATACCTTTAGTTACCAATAACCATACAAGTAACATTTTAGTCGCTGAAAATGAAAAGTGGATGTACGATTACGTAATGAAATTACTGACCGAGCGTGGAATGAAAAAGGTGTCTAATTTCACAAGAATGGCCTTTTGTTAATACATTTTTTTAGGAACATAAATTATTTCTGTATCCATTGTAGAATTTTATTTCATTCTTTCTGAATAAAAGTATTCAAAAACCGCTTAACCTTTTCGAAGGTATTTCGCTCCAAGTTCCTGCAATTATTACCAGAGCAATGCAAAAAACTTTCATTTCAATATCGTTCCGATCCAATAACCTTTCTTTTCTTTCGATTTATTTCTATCAATGGAATGATTGCTGTTTGACCTCTGTAGATCGGAAGAAATCATAATTGTAACAAAAAACTGCTCAAAAGAAAATGATTTCGGTGAAATGAAAAAAATGGGTCTCGGATTTGGGATGAGCCAAAGCGAAAATCAATGTTTCTTTCTATCCATGTTCTTTGCTATTCAGCAGAAGTTATAATAGGATAGAAAAATAAAAATTACTGTTACTACAAAAAAGTGTGACTTCGATATTTGTTTTAGTGTAAAGTAATTATTCGTAAATTAAGACGGCACAATAAAAGCCAAATGTGTCTTAATTTCTATACTTATTTCTCAAGTTTAATTAAATAAACAAAATAAAACTAATCCAATAATCTCAACATGCTTAAGCAATTATAGGACTTAAAAACAAATACAAGAAAGTTCTGTTTAAGTTGATGCCTAGATGCCTACGAAGCGGCTACGAGTCTGCATTGACGTCACAGCTACGCTACGTTAGCTACGCAACCGTAGCAGAACACTGGCTGGATACAATGTAATGCATTTATCTATCCTCTAAGGCACTGCATGTGTACGTGTGGAAATAGTTTAGTTTAAAACAGACACATATACCAACATGTTAAATTTTAACGTAAAAACATTTCATCACGCAAAAATAATTACCCTGTCAACAGACAACTATAATTAGACTGTCATATTTTAATTATGTAGGCAAACATGACCCATAAATATAAATGAGTAAATACAGCAAAATATTTCATTCTACATTCATAACAAACATTTTAAAAGCATTACCGATTCATACCACAACCCCTCTCAAACAAGAAAACAAAACACGTTCAATCAACAAAGAAATTCTAAAACAAAACTCCTCAAAATTGTTCGTGAGGTACCGTAAATTATAAGTAAAATTTTGAGCATTCAAGTCTCACAATAAACAACGATAACTTCATTAATTTCCTTCGGACTGCTGAGATCCCCATCAGATTAATGGTACCCTTGGATCAGATTAAAAATTAATCACATTATCGTTTAAAGACCTGAGAAAAAGTAATTGAGTGGAAAATGAAATGTCCACGAGGAGACGTAAATCGCGATTGTCAGCTGAACCTTGATTAAGTGGTAAATTTTAAATTATGATCCTCCCAGCTTTGGTCGAATGACACTTTATTACCATAGAGAGTTGGTTACGCAAGTGAGCAGATCTTTTAGGGGCGTTGCAGACGGATTTGTGTTGGGTGGTTTGCTATTTAATTTCGTCGTAGGCATTTTGGTTGTATTTTTGATTTCCTGTTTTTTCTCTAATCTATACTATAATATTATAAAGCTGAAGAGTTTGTTTGTTTCAACGCGCTAATCTCAGGAAGTAGTGGTCCGATTTGAAAAATTCTTTCAGTGTTAGATAGCCCATTTAATTTTATCGAGGAAGGTTATAGGCTACTTTTTATCCGGGTGCGCAGAGTAGTTCTAACGGGAAGCGGGTGAAACCGCTGGCAGAAGCTAGTGTTTTAAAAAAGTACTAGTCGACTTTGAGCAAAATTAATGAGGAATATTTGCAACTTCTTTAATTTAATAAGGGTTTTTGAGCCATAGGCATTAGTCTAATGGAAGTCCTAATTTACCCTATTTTTTTAGTCCTGGTTTATGTATACCTTCAATACCTTTTCAATTAAAACTTTCAAAGGAAAGAATCACAACCAAGATAAACTCCATTCTTATCCTACACTGTTCTGCCAATTTTTACCAGTCGTTCGTCTACCCGGCCCTTTACTTTTATTACGCACATGAAAAATGTACGGCCGTATGTCGCAAGTAGACACATCGTACCTGCATTGCGTGTATTTGTGTTTGTTTGGAAACGATACAGATCTTGACTGACGCTAATTGCTGTGAATTCAATTGACCATGTAACCTGCACGGTATTTGTTTATGGGTATCGGAAATTAGATTTCCCGCTGTTGAGGTTGTTTGAGGTTGTATAATATTTGGTCGGTGAAAAGGATTTGAAAGAGCTGCGTTACGAATTTTTAGGTGCATTTTCATTTCTATTCACACCTAAATAAAAAACATCATCATAATATTCTAAATATGTTTCTATTTATCTAATTTATAGGAAAATAAGGGAAACGTGAGCACGTAAGGGCTAATGTCTGATTCTACACAACGGATTTTGAAAATTGTTTACAAAGTGAAAGTCCTACTTATTATATTTTATCTTGGTATAAGAAGTTTCTTCAAGATACGAGTGAAACCATTTAAATAGCTAGAAACTTACTACAAAAATTTTGTAGCAGTTATTTTAGAAAGTAACATTGCCCAAACCAGTTGAGAAAAACTTTGGTTTTCAAGGATAATCAGTGCTTTGTTACTCTTTTAACTAAAAAGTGCCCAACACTGTAATTTTTGACTCTTTTACTTAACATTAATTTCCAGTTTAAGCATTACAAGTTACTCATTAAAAATACGAAGAAAAAAGTATTTTTTGTAGGATTTCAAAAGCATACTTCTATAGGTACCGTTAAAAGGTTTTTTCTTACATCAACATAATTCATTAACTTTTTCTTTAACATTACTCTTTTTTGTTTTAACTTGATAACTTTCGTTACAAGGCTTGTTCTATTAAAACGTGAGTTTCAGTCATTAATCATATTTTTCTAATTATTATGAAAGTTGGGTAAGAAAATGTCAGGGTTTGTGATACGGAAATATTTTTAGCTTTGAATTTGTTTCATGTTGTGTCAAAATTACTCTTCGAACAAAAAGCAGCAAATTAAAATTTACTCAACTTTGTTTACTCAAAATTGTTATAAAGACAATTTACTTTTAACAAACGATACCTCTAGAACATGCATAAATACACTAAACTTCATTACTATAATAAGAATAAACCCACATACCAAAGATATAATAAGAAATATGCTTACCAATGATGCACCCCAGGAAATGAGCCGTGAATAGGCAGACAGCAGCCGCACGCGCCATCTTTCAGGCCGGCACCCCAGGCCGAGGGGTCATTGCTCCTGAAACAAAAGAATGCGCTAATAACCTCTGTAGCCCTCCAGCTTTGAGCGAGTTTAGATTAGCGGATTGTACGAGTCTATAAACTTATTTTAATGCGCGTATTAAACAACCCTTTTGCCATACTTATAAGCTTGAGTTTTTACTTATGCCTCTTCAAATATATCAAATCAAATAGGTAATTTATTCTTTCAAAGAATTTTTAATACACTTTAACATGTCACTATGTGTAGAATTAGATGAGGTCGCTATTTCCTATCTGACTACTATGTAAGCGCGTATACCGCTAGTCTGAAATAGCCCTAAGGCTCAGCATTCACTTGGTGTAAGGCAGCTATACCTTCACTAAATTGTTTACCAAACGTTCTCACTTATTTGCTAAGGACTATAGTTCGATGGGGAATGTATGGTCTTATTTGACCAAACATATTGTTCTAGTGAGATGCCTTATTTATTTAGGACTGTTTATTAAGTGTAGTTTCACCTGCGATCTTGTAAGAGGTACCTGTAAATGTTTTCCATAAACCTTATCACGTACGAATATCCCTATCCCTATTATCCTTACTAATATTATAAATCGGAAAGTGAGTTTGTTTGTTTGTTTGTTTGTTCCGCTTTCACGCCGTAACTACTGAACCGATTGCTTTGAAATTTTGCAGACGTAAAGTTAGAAGTCCGGATTAAATAATAGGGTACTTTTTATCCCGAAAAAAATAGATATTCCCGAGGGAAAACAAAAATATTGTTTGCTTGATGGATGGATTGTAGATGGCGCTGTGTGTCGTTTGTGATTTATACCGCAAAATATAACCGAATTCCACGCGGGCGAAGCCGCGGGCGGAAAGCTAGTAATATTATAAATGCGAAACTCTGTCTGTCTGTTACGCTTTCACGCCTAAACCAGTGAGCCGATTTTGATGAAATTTGGTACAGAGATAGAATAGATCCTGAGGAACAATATAGGCGTCTTTTTGTCTGGGTACGGGAAATAGTTCCCTCAGGAAGCGGGTGAAGCAGCTGGTAGAAACTAGTCGTATGTATAAACTTAATATTAATCCTTTCTGTGTTAAATGTGATTAGTGAATTTTAATGATACCTTTGAATTGCGTTGAAGTAAGTAGTAACTTGTAGAATCTTAGACGTCCTAATTATGACTCCAACTAAGTTTGCGCTATCTTAGACTATTTTGTATGAAATTGCTAGATTTGATGCAGCATAGACACACATGATGATACTGAACGTTGACAAAAAGTCGCCTAGCAATATCTTTTGCTTCTCTTGTTGCTTACTGGCTGTTTTCCTGCAATTTCACCTGCGTCTCGTGGGAACTACTGCTCGTACCCGGATAAAATATAGCCCACGTTACTCGAGGATAGTTTAGCTTCCCAACAGTAAATAATTTTTCAAATTGGTCCAGTAGTTTCGGAGCCTTTGGGGTACAAACAAACAAAAAATATTTCCTCTTCGTTATATTAGCATAGAAGACACAAAATCACTATTATAAATATTAATTTTAACTTAGAAAAGTTCTAAGTAAGAAGTAGCTCGAACCTAAGCAAGTCTTATATCTAACAATGCTGCAGTGAAAACGTGGTTTAACTTCGTATGTAAAATAGGACGCGGCATTTGGCCGCTGTCTGAAAATGCTGGGGTTGTGAGGGTGTCAATTTTCTTGAGGACTAACTCTTACAACGTGCTTTATTCGTTTTGTTCCTGTCCATGAATAGTAAGGTCTGTGTTTATTATAATGACACTGAAGTACCTGATTTCTGAAAGAGATGTTGTAGATAGCTAAGTAGTAGAAAGATAAAGAAAGATGACAGAAAAGAGAGAACGTTATAGATAATTTATTTTAGGAAACGGAAAAGCCGTATTTGTTTGTTTGAATGTCCGCCCATGCACATTATTTTTGTATTAGTTAGGTTTGGAGAGCTAAGTAGTGGCTCAGCCAGTCATATTAAGATACTGTACATGTACCGACGCCAGCACATCAATTTACCATAATCTGAATTTTTTTTTCAACAGATTTTCAAGCCTATCATAACAGTGGAAGGTTAATATTCGATTGGTAAAAATTTGCAGGTAAATTTGTCTCGCTTTCGTTTTAAATAATAATTTTATTTTAATTAGCTTATCTTGCAAACGTATGTTTCAGTCACCCAATCTTAATACTTTATTCTGACAACTATAAAATAACAAGCCAAATCGATAGTTCTTACTAAAACTAATGAGCACTAAGTAAAAGCTAATACATTAAGAGTATCTAAGCGTTCATTAATAAATCTTTATCTTAGAACAAAGAAAGTCCTAATCCAGCAGTGTTAAATACAACATTACATTCTAGGAGATTAGTTTACTGATTGTCTAGATCTAAAATGTACGGCCTTTGTTTCAGCCTATATCAGAAGAACTTAAATAGATCCAAATTGTTTACACTTCTACACGTATTAAACGTTCGTTTTGATCGATGATTAAAGTAAATCTATACTAATACTTATTATAAAGCTGAAGAGTTTCTTTGTTTGCTTGAACGCGCTAATCTCAAGAACTACTGGTCCGATTTGAAAAATTCTTTGAGTGTTAGATGGCTCATTTATTGAGAAAGACTATAGGCTACTTTTTATCCGTGTGTACCAAGTAGTCCCAACGGGACGCGGGTGAAACCGCTGGCAGAAGCTAGTATTTGAAAAAAAAATGAAGATTTTTCTTTGGCTAAATAAAAGGTTATTACATTTTCTACGAACATCATTAAATGTGTCCTTAGATTCTTAAAAACGGATTTGTTCGTTTATCTCAAAAACGACTGCTTGTTTACCAATAAACTAGACCCAGTCAGACGTCTTTTGAATCTTTACTTTTAAGATTATGTTAACTACGTTAGTATCAACAGAATGCGAATACTGAAAGCTAAAAAGCATTCAACGAAAAGCTGAAAACATAACAAAAGAACGGCTAAATGACACTCCAAAATGTAGATACGAAACTCCTTTCAATTAAAACATCAATTTATTTTCGACCTACTTTTTAGCAAAAAAAAGATTCCGTGTTTGAATTTTGGAATAGCTGTATTCCAAAATTTGAATTTTCAGGACGTTAACATAATATCATAAGCATCGTATATACTTACAACAGTGATCGTAAAACTTTATACTCTAAATAGTAGCACAGTTATTTTCCCGAATTAGATGTTACGTAGAAGGAACGACAACAAAAATTATGGAGTTTCATTAAAAAGCGAACGCAGGAGTAATTTTATTTGAAATTTTCAGCGTACGTTTTTATGATATTATGCTTCTAGAGGAAAAACGCTTGTTTTTGATGATTTTCATAAGGCATACTTAAAACGTTACTGGGATGTGTCTTTTGAAGTTACTGTCCTCAATTTGCAATTTTTAGGGATCCGTACCCAAAGGGTAAAACGAGACCCTATTACAAAGACTCCGTTGTCTGTCTGTCTATCTGTATGTCTGTCTCCAGACTGTATCTCATAATCCGTGATAGCGGAAATTTTCACAAATGATGTATTTCCGTTGCCGCTATAACAAAAATTACTAAATATTAAAAATATATATATTTAGGGGGGTCCCCATTCAATAAACCTGTGAAACCACAAATTATAACTTTGATATTCATATGCATATTTTTATGAAAAACAAAGTTATATTTTGCGGTTTCAGAAATGTTTGTATTTTGGCTAGTTGTAGTTAACAGATACGTTAATTTTTCATAGATAATGGTACGAAACCCTTTGTGCGCGAGTCCATCTCGCACTTGGCCGGTTTTTCTTAACCCAAAAGTGTTGTTAAAAACGTTGAGCTACTTTGGTTTGCTGAACAAGCTTTACCAAAGACTATTTCGCACGTAAAAAGTCTACGTAGGTATAGTAAGTTCCTGCACTGCCAACATTCCTACCTACACGAGCATTTGCATACTTGTCTGGAAGGAATTTCCAATCTATAATGATGTTAGTACGCGCGTCTCAAATACCTACTTCAATAGGTATAGATATACATCTTGTAATATTACTCGTATAATAGAGCTGAATAGTTTTTAGGGTTCCGTTCACAAAGGGTAAAATGGAACCCTATTAATAAGCCTCTGTTATCTGTTTGTCTGTCTCCAGGCTGTATCTCATAAACCGTGATATGTTTGTTTGAACTCGCTTATCTTAGTAAGTAGTACTAATCCGATAAAAAATAATCAGTATCACACATCCATTTATTGAGGAAATCTATTTAAGGCTAGTTTTTATCAGAGTGCGCGAACTACAGTGGACTACACGGGACGCGGTCGAAACCACTGGCAAAAGCCAGTATACCTATAAGTCTGACCTACAACTGCCTCCTTTATGCCTCCTAACAATCCATTTCAGCAAGTTGACATAAGCCATTGTTCATAAAATAATTGGCGAACAAAGGGCAACCGATTACGTCTGCTTCCGTACAGGTTAAACCATTTGTCCAGTTTTCATACTGTAATTATACGGTTCATTTGATATTCATTCAGCGGAAAATATAACAATATGCCAAGTCTGTCATGAAAGGTTAATAAAGTCAAACGAGGTATGTTTTTTTTTGAATAAAAAAGGTTTTTTCTGAAATATTTATGACTGGACTTTGAAGTATGTTTAAGTATTTACAGATTATTTGATTTTTAAGCTTTATTTTAATGACAAAGGAAAATATCGAATGATTTCATTTTGTTTCTGTTTTATGTGCTGGTATATGTTTAACGTCTTTGTTAGGAATATGGAATTTATTCTCAACCATCAACATCAACGTCCTTCTGCTCTTATTCATTTATTGTTTAATTGGTTTATTCTTCCAAGCTTCTTTGCCTGACATCATCCCACAAGTACCATTCTTTCCAGCCATTATCATGTTCCACATCATCTAATTTCCTCAATCGTTCACTTCTTCTATATCCATTCCCTTTTATGCTCAAGACCTTTCTTACAACTTAATCCTTATTCCTCCACATAACACGTATGAAATTTAACTAGATCATATTTAGGAAATTATAACCTTGCTTGCTCTATAGCTCTGTTATTTAAGCATACAAAGCATGTATATGTAGGTTATAAACATACATAAGTTACTACTCAATCCCCTATTCTATCTTATTCAGTTTCCTTTGTTAGATGTTCGCTTCACTAGCTTTTGAGACAATAGAACAAATAATGGATGCTTGGACTTCAAAGATAACATAATATATCTTGGCCTGAAGCTGTTGAAACAGTCATTATGTTAGAATTTGGAGGAAAGACAATGATAACAAATGATAATTTTGAAGAGACAATAAGAAGGATGAAATATGTACTAATTGACGTCAAAAATGTACATTTTCATTTACTTTAATATCTGGTTTCATGGAATTGTATGATATTACTGAATTCCCATAAAATATTTGTGGTAAGTTTGCGTGGAAATGTAGCTTATAAAACCTACATTTCGAGAAAGAAGACATGTTTAAATCACATAAATCATTGAATTTAAATTCGTTTACACAATTTAACCGCCAGCTAACAATTGGTCATCCCAAAACAACATCGCAAACTTCAAAACTCCAAACAAGATACATACCAATCATGAATGTGAAACAACAAAGAGACACACTAACAAAGACCCTCAAAATTTTGCCATTTAATTACAACCCTGATTACCAAACTGGTACAGAATCAATGAGCCTACCGAAGCCCTTCAAAATTTCTTAACAAACTTTTGAGCACCTTATTGTACTTATACCCAATCTGAGGCAATAAGCTTAAAACCGGTTCGTTACTTTCTGATGAAAGCTGGTATATGGCTTCAATACTTTATTGTAGGCTTTGTAATATAGCGACTTCAGAGACATTGAAGGCTCACGATTTTCTTTGATATCGGGAAATCGAAATGAACGCGTTGGGACATAAAATTTATTGATGTGTACCAAATCTGTTGTGCCCTGAATTGTCGAATAGTGATTTTGGCAACGCTTGCTGAATATTGTATTTGATATTAAATGTTATATCATGTACGTAATAATCGTAACTCTGAAATAATGTGATATCATGTACCTACTATCATATTAAGTAATTACTGTCTGTAAAGTCGGAATGGAAATAATGGTTGAATTTTGTAGAAGAAAAGCGTTGTATGGATCTTCTAAAATGATTTTGAGAATTCTTTTCATCATCATTTCAGCCATAGGACGTCCACTGCTGAACATAGGCCTCCCCCATTGACTTCCAAAAAGACCGATTGGAGGCGGCCTGCATCCAGCGCCTACTTGCAATCTTTACAAGATCGTCTGACCATCTCGTTGGCGGCCGTCCTACGCTGCTTTTACCAGAATTCTTTTAGCAATAGAAAACTACGTAATTTGTGAGTGTCTAAAGCTATAAATTTATTGACACTGGAAGTAATTCCCTAACAACACGGCTGCGCAGTTTCAGCTATCAGCGAGAAATCAGCTAGTAACTAATAAGTTTATTTCACTCAGCCACAAAGCCCAAATCTCGTACACTAAAAGCGTAGAAATCTAATACCTAAACACATTCGCGATAACAACAGATGGCCAAAACAGAAAGTTGCCCAAATAAGGCCGCGGTTACACATTGCTTTCGTCAAACAATAGCTCCATTACTTCAGGGTGGCGAGAATAATATGTATGTAGAATAATTTGTCGTCCTTAGCGGAACTCACACAAAAGCAATTGTCTGAGAATGAAAGATTTGTTAATATAATAATCACTTAAAGTGATTATTTTGATTATATTGTTGAATATGTTGTTACCATGCGGGAAAATTATAAAGTAGGAAGGTGGTCATAATGAGGAGAATTATCCTTGAGATGAAAATGTTGGTAAAAATAATTATTTAAATTTTATGATCGAAACTTATTGATCGTGAAAAAAAAACGTATTTTTTTTATTCAAGCAAAAAATAAAATCATAAAAGAAATCTATTATTTTATTTTATGGTTGTATAAAAAAATATAATAGATTTCTTTTCAATTCATTACAAATTCTTAATCTCACAAGACGTAAAAAGGTCTGATTTAAATACATGATTTGGCTATGAATAATTTCTGCAATTACCAAAATTACCATACCTAATTCTTTAAAAGCAAGCAATTGGTCTTCACAATTTATTAATGTTAAATAGCCACGTAATAGCCATTTGGCTATTTGGGCTATTCTATTAATGGTGGGAGGGAAATGAAATAATATGTCGTGCCCAGCACTACTTGTGTAAACAAGACCGATGGCTTCTGAAACGATATATCATACTTGTGGTCTGTTTTGCCCACTCTCCCCTAGCAGGAGCTTAACTATTATCAATAATAATTGCGGGAAATATTTTTGCTGATTCAGATGTTAAGTATAAATGACGTCAGGTATTTACTTGTATTTGAAGCAATAGTTTGTTTTGTTATGTATAATCTCATTGCAGCATTATTAATGTTATTTTAGCGCGTGTGATGGCCAACCCCAACAGGATTCTGAACATGATCAGAACAGATCAGACTGTTCATGCATTACACGTTGTCTTCATCTTCATTCACCTCAATACCGGCCTCTGTATTAATTTTAAACCTGCACCTTGTTTTTTTTTAAAGCTTTTATTTAACTTGCAATGTATGTAAATATAAATAAAAATAAAATAATTTATATTTTATTCCTATTCGTAAAAGAGGTAGATTTTACAGTAAGGGTAATCGAGGAATCACTTAGAATAAACTCAGTATTACAAAAATCTAATGTCGCATACTCCCGCTTTTACTATACTCTAAATGGTACGGTCTTAAGATGATTTTATTCAAGGCAAAATATAAGGCTAATAAAAATAAATGTTCGATAAAATTCAAGTATTAATACAAGTCGATGGGTGAAAGGCTATTTGGTGTAAGCGACATTTTGGGCGATATTGAGTTATATACATACTAGCTTCTGCCCGCGACTTCGTACGCGGATCATGTCGCTTATGCCAGCGACAACTGGGTCGTCAAAATCAAAGATCTGAAGCATCTGATGTCGTATTCTAAGAGCCCGGTAGCGACTGAATATGCGAGGCGATTCAGAACTTTCATTTTTGTAAGTCAACCCACCAGACTAAACAACTTTTGCTAAGACATCATTCCTACACGTGTTATTGTATAGCTGGGCTCTTGAAGTTCCACATAAGGTGTTCTAGATCTTCAAATTAAATATCTCAGCAGAAAAATTTCATCACGTGGATAAAATTTTTAGAATAACTTCACGAAGTTTTATGTCGAAATTCGTCATTAATATTGGTTCGCCATACTTTCAACCCCTATTTCAACCCCTGAGGAGACGAATTTAAAAAAATCGTTTCTTATCTCGCGTGAAACTCTTATGATGAACCTCTGTGCAAAATTTCAGCTTTATTGGTTTACGAGTTTGGGCCTTGCGTTGATTAGTTCACCATACAAATTGTCAACCCCATTTTAACCGGAAACCCCATTTTAACCCTTTAATGGACTTATTTCAAAAAAATGTGAAACACGTGTT
>NWSH02000008.1:4006108-4034093 GCA_002382865.2 Heliothis virescens
GTCTAGGCTCATCGAAATACCTAAATTAGATGGACCAGAGTCTTTAGCAACATCTAACAATAATAAAGTTGGTCGTTGTGGATTCTGCTCACAAAAAAAACCGCAAGACACAGACATATGTAGCTAAAAATTCTTTTGTTTAGGACATGCTGTAACTGTATGCCCTAATTGTTCTGGTGAGGCTCAAAACTAAGCCAAACATAGATAAGTATATACTTTGATATGTTTACTATTATTATACAGAAGTTTATTTTGTTTTTAAGAAGAAAGTAAATGTTTAATTTGGTTTTCCTAGTACCTAAGAAAAATATTTCAAATTCGAAGACTGATTCGTGATAGACTATTAGTCAGGAAAATAATTAATAAATAAAGTATTATTCATACTATTTCGTTTCATTAGATCCTAAACTTTAAAATAATAGTAATAGTTTTTGGGCTTCTTAGTAAAAAAATATGTCATAGGGGTAAAAACTATCGGTCTGTGAGACCGTGCGCGGGTATAGGAGTTACAAAAATTGGCGCGGGTATAGGAAGGTTAATTACAATCAATTACAAAGTTAAACCGCGAAGGCTTGTAAAGCAATCATTAACTTTCATATTCACGCTTTCTCTTTGATCTTTCCGTAGACTGTTATTGTTTCCTGGTTACAATTAAGTAATTTTGCTGTACTTAACATGCTACAAGATTCCTCATTAAACCTCATATTATTTTGTGTAAACTTTACGTTTGTCGTATAAGGAAAAATTTTATATTTTATCGTATAATTTCAGAATAAATAAGCACTTGTGGATGAGCTATTTACACTTTTGGTAAATATTTTCCTTATTTTAAACGAACAGCTAACATGGCCTTTGTAATTTTATTTCATTTATTTTAGTTTCTCCAATTACTACAGTTGCCTACGTTTAATATAATAAATGCGTAAGAATTCGTTCCTTGACGAAATTATCGCGTGCCTCATAAATTACCTGTCACCCACCAAATTAATAATAATACAACGGCACATCACGAGCAAAAACTGGTCCATCATCTTACAATAAGTAACAAAAATAATGGGTCATACAAAATTAACAGAGACGGGGTCTATTGTACCTTGTGCCGCAAAAGAGGGTTGCCAGATGACGCATCACAACTTGGCACTAAAGTGACAGGGTCACACATTGTTCGGGGCTTTGCGGGATTAGACTCTTAAGTAGTGTACGCTGTTTATGATTATAATAATAAGAAGAAAATTGAATATTATGAAGGGTTCAAATATTTTGTATAAGGCTTTATCAATTTATTAAAATTGGGATAAAGTGCTACAGGTTTTTGGCTGTACCTTGATCCTTTTTAGGTAGTTGAAAATAAAACGGTTTTATGATTTCAACCACAAAATAGCATACTTCAACTTTTAGATACCTTTATGCGTATACTTTAATGTTATTACCTTCTTTATGTTATGCATTACTCCATTCAATAGGCAAAAATACAATGTTCATCTTACTAAATTAATTTCATGAAATATCGTCATATAATCAAGCATTATCAGATCAGAAAAGGTCAACCGAATACGAGTCAATAAATAGCAAATTATTCAATTCAAACATTAATTTATAAGAAAAATACAACCCACAGAACTAGAAATAAGTCCGTATACATTAAAAACTTTTGGAACTTTTCCCAAAATAACTGGCAACCGAGTATTTAAAGATGCCAAGAATTCTAACAATGCTGTGATGACCGTAGTAGTAAAGTAGGGGTCTTTTGATAGTGAGAAAAATATTGTTTTCGGTACAATGGGGAAAGTTTGAACACTTGGGGGTCATTTTGTTATTATTATTCGATGGTGTCACCTCTTAAGTCAAGAATGAGATTTTTTCATTCGTTTTATTTGATAGCATAGCTTCATAACAATAATGTTTATTTCGATTTATTATGTAATGGTAAAATAACCGGTAAAGTCTGTATGAATAGTAATTTTCGTCAATGGAAAAAAAAATATGAGTGGATATTTTTGTAAACGATATTAAAAACTAAAAATATTTTAGAACAGCAGTAGATATATTAAGCAAACTTTCTGAAGGTGAGCCTCACAATGAGATAAAATCTAATAAGAACGCGTAGGTTTGTACCAGCTGTATAAAAGCTAAAAGTACCTAATTATAGACACAACTATCTCCTGCATAAATTAAAGCATAAAAATATGTTCTAACAGTTTCTTAGGTCAACTTATAATAAACTAGCTTCTGCCAGCGGCTTCGCCCGCTTCTCGAGGGAACTATTTCCCGTAACCGGATAAAAAGTACTATGTTGTTCCTTAGGGTCTATTCTATCTCTGTGCCAAATTTCATCAGAATCGGCTTACTGGTTTAGGCGTGAAAGGTAACAGACAGACAAATAGAGTTACTTTCGCATTTATAATATTATATAGTTGGGATTACTTAGTAATACATCAGGTTGTTTTTGGACTGGAACCCCAAAATATAGCGTAATAATAGCGTTTCCATTTTTATGTATCAAATAATCCAAATGAATACTTTTTTCTAGGAAACAATATTAATAAACTTGTTACGTGTTTGATTTTATTCCTGTGTTGCTATAAATTGAATAATATTCTGTATTTTAACCAGTGAATTGATTGATAATTTAAAAATATTGTGTAAAAAGCAACTACTAAAAATTAAAATATTATATTTTATTTTTTGGAAATTTTATTTTTAAGCTATTGGAGTACATTCGATATATTCCGGTTGATTTTATTGTTTCATAATTATTAATACTCACCCAACTCCTTATACTGATATGCGAATGGAAGCATATTTTTTTGTAAACAAGATATCTATACTATCTTTACCACAGAAATATGATCTATACTATCCATATCAATATTAGAAAGCTGAAGACTTTGTTTGTTTGAACGCGCTAATCTCAGGAACTACCGGTCCGATTTAAAAATTCTTTCAGTGTTAGATAGCCCGTGTTAGATAGCATTTATCGAGGAAGGCTATAGGCTACTTTTTATCCGGGTTCACCTAATAGTTCCCATGGGACGCGGGTGAAACCGCTAGCAGAAGCTAGTTTAATAATATAGGTAAACAGAAAGATTAGTAAACTGTTGTTTCCGAAAATATTATATTTACATCTCATCAGTATACGAATGAACTATGCGCTTAGAAAAGCAAGACTTGCATTCAACGCAGTGTTTGCTTTTAATCCGAAAACCAATTTGTTTGCACAAGAACGATGAATATCCATAAGCTAGAACATATTCAGATCATAGGAAAGCTGTTCTCAGCACACACACACACACACACAACAAAATGTAAACACGCTTTTGTTCAAAGAACAAGCATGAACGAATATTGGTGAGATTACTTTGAAAAGCGAAATAGGCGAATCATTCAAATAAGTGATGGGTACTCTTGTAGAAAATCACTATGTTGTCCCATAGAACAAATCAATTTGAATATTTGAAGGCATTCGGGATTTGCAGTATAACATGGGATTTTGTCCCGCAATTCCTTTTAGCACCCATAGTTCCGGGTGTATGTGATTGTGATGGCAACATTTAAAGTGGAACTAATGTGAAATATACTATTAAGTATGTATTGAATTCAGGAGGTATTTGATTGGTTACATACTTCATGTATACATTCATTTGTAAGAAAAAATAATAAGAACATTTATTTATTTATTCAACAGTTAAACAGAGATGAGACAAGAAGTAACGTAGGGCAATCAAGTCCAAAGGCACTGCTTATTTCTTAAGAAATCTCTTCCAGCAGGCCCTCACATTCACGACTTTCTTTGCATTTAAGGTCTACTCTGACTAAAATCGTGCTGGAATTTGCAACTGCCTTATAGAACGAGTTTAAAATAGCTACTTTATACATCTCAGATACAGAACATTAGGACTGCACCGTCGTAAAGGTAAATAGTTTTTGATTTATTCGTCTAGTCTAGGTTGGAACTAGTTTTGAACTATAAATATACCCGACGTATTCGTAGACGGCGCTTTTAAAATTTATAACCCCTGTGCACTGTAAAATATGTGGGGGATTAGCCATACAAAAATGTTAGGGAATTTTACCTGCATTTAGACTCACGTGTGAAAAATAATGATAAAAAAGGAAGAACTAAAATAAATTAAATTCTCGTCAACGTAGACATTTTTGACTTATTAGACGTTTGGTGATAAAAAATTTCATTTTCACATCAAAAACAAAATATTTAAATGCAAAAGATATTACAGACATGGTGTAAATCTCTCTCTTACAAAAACACCTAAGTGCACACCTTGTGGTTCCCATAAGTGATTACATCTGTCATACAACTTTTACCTCAATATCTTAATGGATTTTGTAACAAAAAAAAATTACGTAAAACTCAAACATCACTTTGAAAATTAAAGGAATTACTTGGCGCGCTAAGAGTATTACTTTAAGTCGGCTTTGTTGACCTACATTTTTGGAAACAAACTTCCTTAAAGTGACTTGCAGTAAGTTGAGAGGTGAAAATTGTCCCGTAAGGAAAAAGCTTTACTTGAGTACAGCCGTATAAGTTTTTCTCTATTTAATAAAAAATAGGTAATACCTCATGCTGAAATTAAGGTGTTAGGGGACACATTTGGTGTCTGCAGTGTATAACTCTCACATAACAGTCAAAGTCAATCATTTATTGAAAGCAGACTAATTAGACTGGCACTTTTTTCTATCATACAAAGCATAACACCCCCAAAAACATCCCCCTTTCATCACTTCAAACAAACTTCCAACACAGCTGCCTGCTACAATTGAATTATTATATTACAATCTGTTACTATTTTACAAATATTATGTTCTTAATTTTTAACCGCAACTTGAACCGCATTAAAATCAATTCCATTTTATTGCACGGTAAAAATATTTCCTCACTGACAAATCACCATGTTAACGAGCTGGGCACACAGGGAACACCCGATCTGACCCACACATTTGTCTCGCCGATGGCATAGCTTAGCCGTGTAAGCGAATCGACACGTTGACGTCGCCTCGGCCGCGTGACGTCGAGATAACACGGACCGTGACGTATCGAGACGGAACATATTGCTGCCTGTCTTGTTTGTTCATGTGTTTGTATGTGTATATATATATTGAACTGTTAATCTCGATAGTATATTATCTTACTAGCTTCCACCCGCATCTCCGTTGAACTAATAAGTAAAAAAGTCTATATAAAAAATAGCTTTTGTCAAACCTTGGGTATCTAATTCATTTGGTACAAAATCTTAAAACTTTAATATTTGGCACAGAGATAGTCATAATTAAATGGATGTATAAAATAGATATGTAGATATAATTTCATATTAGTAGTCACATCCTAAAACGTCCACTGCTGGACAAAAGCCTTCTCCAAGCTAGGGAAATTTACGATGAGCATATTATAGATTAGCAGTATTTTTCAGTAAATGTCAGAGGTAGACATAATATCCCATTAGAGACAAGAACTATTGAGTGCCTGAAGCAAGTCCATTTTCTTGATGCGGAGATTTTGTAAGATAGATTATGATGACCGGCGGCTTAACGATAACGTATCTTCATCTATACTGAGATTGTCAGTATAAGAACTTTCTAATATATCTCTATTCGCTATCCTTAAGTATGAACATGTTTCAAGAAAAACCCGGCCAAGTTTGGGTCGAACTCGCACACGAAGGGTTTCGTACAAAAATATCACGTTTGTTGTATGCAGGCCTTTAAAATTCTTATTTTACTATTTTTAGTTTATTTGTTGTTAAAGCGGCGACAGAAATATATCATTTATGAAAACAGCTCTCTAGCTATCACGGTTCACAAGATACAGCCTTGTGACAGACTGACAGCGAAGTCTTAATAAGGTTCCGTTTTACCCCTTGAGCGCGGAACCCTAAAAAAGAAAGCACGAAGACGAAGAACATTCTCAGCGAACACTTGCTCCGATTTATTTCAAATTGTGAGTTGGAAAAAATGTATCGAAGCGTAAAGGAAATCGACAATTTTAACTGACGGGAGTTGTGAATATTTTTGCCTTTTATGTGTCTTATTCTTGTACTAACTTCACACGATTTCACCTCCACTTCTTATACTGCCGCGTTTTCTGAATAATTGTATGATATGTGTTTATGAAGGTTATTTGTGTAAAGATTTAAATCTATTTTGTCATTTTATTCTTACATAGATACACTATCGGATGTTTTTGCACTATTGGATTTGCCGCTGTTTATCCAGTTTTTTGACACGTTAAACTATGCGACAGGGTGTTGCTCGGGGCTGTCATGATGCGCCTTAAAAATCGAGTAGCAAATTAGCTAGTGTGAAAGCTCATAAACAAACTTGTAGATATCCGCACAAACGTGGTTTGAACATCCAACAACAAAACAAAACTTTGTTACATTAAACAGAGGTTAAAAGAACAACATCCTTACTTAACTATCAGTAACAGAGTTTCAAGGAATACCTAAGTAAACTTCTACTAGCCTTCATACTAACGTAAACGACGTGATCACAAATTTTACACGAACTAACGCCCAACTGCACTTAGCTTTAGCGTGACCTCCATAATTTTAGACTCTAAAAAGGCAAGCTTATACTAAATTCCATTGTAAAATTGCGAAATGAACATTGTTATAATATCCAGTACCTGTTTATTTAAAAAAATCTATTAGAACCTATTTTGTTTATTCAGAAAGGCAAAAATATGGACTGTATCATCCAAAGCCAAACTTAAAAAAATATATAATTTATAAAATAAAAGCAAAAATAAAAATATTTTAACTACCAAAACAAAAGTACACTGAACAGAAATAACATCACTATTTCAAACACTAGAATCCAAAAATAATAAAAACACCCGCACACACCCATAACATATAAATAAAATTCATAAACTCCCGTCTACAAACCCAGATAGCAAACCATCTAGAAACATAAACTGAACTATCAAACTACATAAAGAATCACTCTAAGCTATAATACTTAAGTGAGGAAGCTTATAAAACTGAAATCTAACACCTCATTTCAGAAAACTGTTAAAGTACGTCTTAGACGATCTTTCTGATCCGAAGACTAAAAGTTTTTCAACTAGGCAAGTAATTATGTAAGTCTTTGGATCAAGCAATAGTGGAGTTAGGTGGCTATGCTGATCAAGGGAACTGGATACTTTAGAAATTTCTATAAAATGACACTAGACTTTTAACCCTTAACAACCCACTATGCTTTAGTAACGTAAATGACCAGTAGTGTCTAACGGACACATTAAATAAAAAAGATAGTATTAAAGACAAAAAAAAAAGATATTATGAATAAAATTTCATGAATATCTTGTAAATTCTTTATTTCCCTTTAACAATTACCTTTTAATTACAATCATTAGATAATTACAAGAAGTTATTGCAAATATTTTTTCACAGTGTTCTGGGCACACGTCGCCTTTGCACTTGTCACAGCACTGTTTTGAGGCCCTAGATACTTTTGAAGGTAATACATATAGTGACAGCGCTTCTTTCTTGGATTGGATCCCAGACTTTTCAAAAAGGACAAACTCTATTTGTTGACACTTATATTGAATTATTGTGGTCCGGTAAATTATTATAGTCCTATGAATTATTGTATTTCAATATTATCAGTTTGTTTCCATCTGTCTTGAAGCGCTCTTGAAGCTTCAGCGTGTTTCACAAAATTTTGTATTATATTTTCGTGAAAAATAGGTTGAAACTTTCTATTGAGTCTGATATAGGTAATTTAACCTACATGAACCACAAATTATGGTGTGATTCCTCTTCCCGATAGATTCGTCGTGATTCTTGGCATTCGGATAAAAAAATGTGGACAATGATTTTGTAAGACGACTAATCTATACATACAAAAATCAAATAACACTATGAAGGTGAAGTAGGTATCTAGTATCGAGATACCAAAATTATGAGCAATGTTTAGTTTATAATCTGACCAACCTACCCACGTACTCCTGTTACAAATTGTTATTGTGTCTCGTGGACACTTGTGGGTTGCTGAGTTACTCATGTGGTTTATTGATTATAAATAAAAAAAGAATATTATTATAATCGTTTTCATTACACTTTTGGATTCAGTAAACTATAGGGATAGATTACATAAAAGGGTTTTTTGCAGAGACAAATACTTTCGTTTTTTTACATCTTTAAACCCAAAAATGAGTCCGTGAGACACTTGTGGGTTGTTAAGGGTTAAACGATCTTTTAAAAGAAGTAGTATACTTTATGTCAAACTAGCCGTTTTCCCGCGGTTTCACTCGCATCCCGTGGGAATTACTGCCCGTACCCGGATAAAATATAGCCTATGCCACTCGTGAATAATGTAGCTTTCAAATGGTGAAAGAATTTTTAAAATCGGTCCAGTAGTTTTTGAGCCTATTCATTACAACCAAACAAACAAACAAACAAAGTTTTCCTCTTTATAATATTATATTATATTATCTATATATATAAAACTCTTCCGTTACTGAGTGACTGACTGACAGACAACGCACAGTCGAAACTACTGGTCGTAATACCTAAAATATCTACACTCATTTTTTTCAGATTAGGTGGATATACGTTGCTAGGTTAATATCTATGTTAGTTTTCTTTAGATTTGGGTACGTTAGTTATAACTAAAGACAGTCCCTTAGACGCTTATTTCCATTATTAATTTTTCAAAATACAAATTGTATTAAACTTATCGTCACACTTTGGTGTTTATCAGCGGGTTTCAAGAACCGATCTTTTTATTATTTTGCGATTCTAAAGTTAAATTTTACATAACTTATATCGAAGTAGTGTCACAATTCAATCTTTGATCGCAAAATTCACTGCAAGACACATTAATGAAACACTTAGTTTACTACAAGTTACTAATGCCTTTGCCAATACTTATTCAGTTTATTCAAAGTACAACATATTAATGCACAAGTAATAAGTTTGAACTAAGTCCTTAGATCCCGTAAACTAGTTCCATTCTTCTCATGCATACCTAAATTGTATTTGCTTCACGTAAGTAAAGTGAAATAAAATATCTGTAAAAATGGATTATATAATGTCATTATAATAAGATTAAGGGCCGTTACACAGGTTCCAGATAAAGTTCTAGACAGTTATCTAACAGGTAATACCATAGAAATGTTTTTAATTTTGTCTACTTCTATATGGCAGAAACTATCAGATAGTTATCTATCATATATCTTTATCTGAAACCTTTAACACCAGCCGTAATTTTGCTTAAATACGTTTTTGTTTATCTGACCAACTTCCCAATTTTAGTTGTTGCCTTCACTAGTGGTTGAAGCAAGTACGATGTATGTTCAGTCAATACAAAAGAATAAAGTCGCAACACTAAAGATATCGATGATTCTAAAATTCAATGGTAGGTACTAAAAAAGTTGTCGATTACATAACACGTCAGGCGTTAGTCATTGACTCTACCTTTTACCAAACACTCGAGTCAGCACCGACCGATTGAATCAAACGTTAACGAACTATAGAAACGTGACAACGGTCAAAATCTTTTTTCGCATTTTCGCATCAAACATTTTTCGCATTCGCATTCGTGTACTGAATTTGAATAGTGTCCCTCTAGTACTTTACGGTACGAATTTGTCTCATTCACTTTGATTCATTAAAGTGCCATACATTTCATTTTTATTTGGTGTCGCTACCGTTTTGGAACAAAAATAGAAGTGCATCGTGCAATTTTGATTGTCATTGCTTTAGAACTAGAATGTGCCATTCTATTAAAATCTTTTAAAAGAATTTAGATACCTTTAAAAAGTGGAGCAACTAGATTTTCTGTCAATTTTCAAATTCTCCCGTGTAGTGTGAAATTCTTTACGTACCATTTTAAGATACCATAACTAACGTTCTGCAAAATCGTGTCACGCATGGATAAATTGTATTTTAGTCTGTTCTGCTAAATAGGTGTCACCTCAAGAACTTTACTTTGACTTTCAGAATTCAGAGTTATGTTTCAAAAGTGGTTATGCTTTCAGAATATGAAATAAATGGGGTTTGAGAGCATTGACATACCGTAAAAAGCATACGTTTTTCGAATATTTGTTTCATAAAATATATAATTACTCATATTTCTTATATTTAAAAAAAAAATGCAAGTTGATAATCACAAATGTAAAAAAAATATCTTTGCTAAAAATAATTAACTTTATATACTAAACATAAAACAGGCTTTTACAACTTCCAGTAATTTGAACGATAAATATAATAACAGCGCCACACCTATATCCCCTAAGGATAAAACACAGGTTTATGAGAGTAAATTTGTTGAACACGTACCACGTTATCAGTATATGTTTAAAGCCTATAAAATATGATTTAAGCGAGTTGTCATTTAACGGAGAAATTCCCTGAAGCCTGGATTTACATTTTAGCAGGTTTTTGATATAATTATGATATGTTCAATTATTTCAGACGAGGCCACAGAGGCATAAATATAGCAATAATATCTGTCTCAGAATGTTGACCGATTCATTATTTTGCCGCATTTTAGCATTATTTTCTCATTTATCCTTTTTGAAAATAAAATTGACATACTCAACTTTTGCTCGTTTGAGATTTTCAAATTATACCACCGTGGTCACGGTTGGTGCAATTCGGCAAAAACGTCCCAATTGTGTATAAAAATTTAGTCATTTTAAATCCACCCTTCTGCATACCTTCTTCCAAAAATATGGAAATATATTATTTTCGACTTTTCTAAAATATTTTAGTTCGTAGCAGTCCTACGATGTAGTCACTATAGGTAGTCCTGTTGGACCTATGATTCTATTACACTGCAATAACCTAGTTTCCCTAAGGGATTGCTGATGAATGGCCAACCAATTACTCTGAGTAAGACGGGTTTTGGAAGCAAGTAAATACCTAAACATGTCGCGATTAAAAAAGGACGTTTCTTAGAGAACTAATAAAGAAAAATATATAATGTTCCTTTTGTATACATTTCAAAGGAATTGTTTTAAAGAGCACAGTCTTTGTAGTTTTGGCCAAAAAATAGGCTAAAATAGGAATAAAAATGGCAAACAATATTAATTATTACTGTTCTTCGCGAAAATTGAGAGTTGGTTAATCGCGTTTTACTTACACAGAAGAAATATTTAACATCATTTGGCGGTTCTTATCGAACAAGAAGTTTCCTTCCTCTTGAAACAGAAGAAAAATGTTGAAAATGAAGAGCTTAAAATCTGCACTAGCTTGTAGGATTAGTAAGCTTGCTCTCAATACGATGAAAAATTGCACAGTGGATTAAGTTTTCCTACACTCAAGCAAAATACGAAACTCCTACAAAAGGCCGAATATTATTCAACACTAAGGATATAATATTGTAATCAGATGTGTGAATTGATATTTTAAAACATATATGTTGAGCTACATAACAGACCAGTTCATTGTGAATTATTGGCTTATTTCCAATGCGAATGGCGATTATCCCGTGTTCTTCAACTAAATGATATGCATTAGGGAATGAATTCAGTATTTTTATTCCGATATCAGCTAAGTTATTCGAAAAATAAGCGCTGCAATTTTTATAATTTTTTTGGTTATTCTCCTTTGATGGATATTTTTTTATTGAAATGGAGTTTTATGAAATTTATTTTGTTACTGAATGAGATATTAAACGATTAAATTAATAGCATTATTTTACTGTTACTAAATTGAAGTTATTTTGATTTCTATGTAACGTTTTATAATTTCATTTATATTCTCATTATTGCATCATAAAGGCGCGGATTTGTAACACTAACCATTCAGAACAATCACAATAAAACACATACAGTTCCATCACTTTGTTAACCCGTCCAAACCTTACACAGCAGAGTTCACAAAGCGTTAAATAAACGGATTTTTCATTACGCTTTTATGTGCAATCCAGTGAAATATTACGAACAATACATTACCTATGTACTGCCTTATAAATTCCCAGTGCGTGCGTAAAAAAGTACACACTATGTTTACGTCAAAAGTCAATTTGTCTCACTGTGTAGCTTGAGTGATGTACGTCCTTTGTGAATTGACATAAATCATTTTGGACCACTGGGGAGATCAAGATGCGAAGGCAGTTTTTTTTTTCATAGGTATTTTATAGGATGTGATATAAAGGCATTTTATTTTCATATCGTTGCGATAAAGTTTATTGAAGGTGATTTTTTTATTGACGGATGTTTCAATCATCTTTTATTTACCGATGTAAAAATATTTTTCTCTAACTATTATATAATTCTGTATTTTACTTACGAAATAAAATCTGTACATATTTTTCCTCTATAAAATTCATGCATAGGTACTACGCCTATAACCAATATTATTTTATTACACATTATGCCATCTATTAAAAATATATATACTCTATAGAAGAAGTATAGTATCTTGTAAAATCTTAGAAAATTACATTTTGAATTAACCAAAATATGAAATAGCAACTTCTATCAGCACGCGCAAGTAATAAATAAACTTTATTGCATTTGTAGTAAAACCAACATTAAACTAACGAAACTCACATTGAAAGTACAGTTAACGATATAAATAGCCTACATTGATATCGTCTATTAGCCAAAACGACTTTGCGATTTGATGTCAATATTGGGAAAACGATAAAAACCTTCTAAGGTGAACAATTTGATTCCAAATAAAATCAACAATCCCATTCAGTCCACGATTCAATCGCAATACGAATTATATCGATAAGAATCTAGCAATTACGTCAAAGGGTACTACACGTCAAAGGGTACGTACAAAGTACACAAAAGTAGAAAATCTTACCCTTCTAAGTAGAATTTCCAAACTCTGGAAAATAAACACGTAACCGAAACAGTACTGGCATGAAAAAAAAACAATACAAACTGTCACAAAGTTTACAACAAAAAAAAGTTTCACACAATTCGAAGTCAGCACTTTTTATTTGACAACACTTTGAAAACGGAACACTGGTTCAAATTCGAAAACGGAATCACATCACACACCAACTTTTTAAAAATAGGGTTGTAACTAAATTCAACGTGCACTTTTTAGCGTGTTCGTATCGCGAAGGCTGTGAATGGTACGAGTGTTCGTGGCGTTAGTAGGGCTGCCACTGCGATGTAGGGTACGCAACGCGCCTGCGTAGCTTTGCGCACCGGCTCTGCACTCCTGATACATTTCTGCCTCAATTAATCCCCGCACTGTACTCAATTACACCTAGTAGTACTCCGTCGGTGGCAACTTTAAACTGTTAGCGCGATATTGAAGTGATGAATCGCGAGTTTGCTAAAGCTTATTGTTTCATAAAAATGCCTAGGTTCCTTATTCGAATTTCAAATTTAAATCTTACCTCTAGTTTAATAGAAAGCGCCTATACTTGGGCCCATTTTCAGTTTTTCTTAAACCAACCGTTTACTATGAATTTTCACGTTCAATTTGCAAAATAAACTGTTGTTTAGAAATCGCACATTTATGTCGGTTAACTTGGGCCTTAATGGTCGTTTGATAATTCCATAATCAATAGATTTGCAGTATCTTAAACCGATGCATCAAAGAAGATTTAGTACCGGGTATTACGGAATCTATTCAATAGTACAGTAATAGTTTACAATAGTGACAACTAACGGTATCAGGCGTTGGTTGTGCATTTCTGTATAATACACGGTTGCATGCGACAAACTTGCTGTCTATTGCATGTCCATTAAATGTTAGATTGAACTGTGCCTTGCAAGATTTGGTGATAATTTATTGCCATAAATAATAGATGGGATGGAGATAAACGTACGACTAGTGTTACACAATTTGATGATGACGAATTGTATGATAGAATTCTTAATAATAGTAATGTAAAAAAAAGCGTTCAAAAAAAAAAGATTATCACGAATATTTATTTATTAGAATTTATCATCGAATAACGATGATAAGAAAAACAATATAAACATCAAAATGTTAATTTTAAGTTCATTGAAATAAAAAAATAAAACTGTAACAATTCCAATTCCTTTTAATTAGTATTTTTCAAAAGAAATTACATTCTTGAAGTCTTTAGAAAACATTAACCGTTGCCCATTAGATGGGGATGGTTTGTTACGAACGCTTTCTACCACTTAGGTGATTCATTTTTCCCGAGTGAATTGCGTTTCGCGGGAAATTAGGCGCTTATTACATATATTAATATGCTTCTGTTTTGATATTTTCATAATTATAAAGGCATTTTCATTATTGTTAAGTGTTTTTATTTAGGCCTTGATGCAACATAAAATTTTGTCTTTACTGCAGTGAATGGTTTTCAAAATATATGCTTTTAATTCGCCCTTATTCGATATTGGGACCAAAAAATCAAACACTAGGATTTCCTTTTATTAATTTCTTAGCTGTAATAGATCCATGTCGAAAATACACAAAGAATATTGTTNTTTTTCATAGGTATTTTATAGGATGTGATATAAAGGCATTTTATTTTCATATCGTTGCGATAAAGTTTATTGAAGGTGATTTTTTTATTGACGGATGTTTCAATCATCTTTTATTTACCGATGTAAAAATATTTTTCTCTAACTATTATATAATTCTGTATTTTACTTACGAAATAAAATCTGTACATATTTTTCCTCTATAAAATTCATGCATAGGTACTACGCCTATAACCAATATTATTTTATTACACATTATGCCATCTATTAAAAATATATATACTCTATAGAAGAAGTATAGTATCTTGTAAAATCTTAGAAAATTACATTTTGAATTAACCAAAATATGAAATAGCAACTTCTATCAGCACGCGCAAGTAATAAATAAACTTTATTGCATTTGTAGTAAAACCAACATTAAACTAACGAAACTCACATTGAAAGTACAGTTAACGATATAAATAGCCTACATTGATATCGTCTATTAGCCAAAACGACTTTGCGATTTGATGTCAATATTGGGAAAACGATAAAAACCTTCTAAGGTGAACAATTTGATTCCAAATAAAATCAACAATCCCATTCAGTCCACGATTCAATCGCAATACGAATTATATCGATAAGAATCTAGCAATTACGTCAAAGGGTACTACACGTCAAAGGGTACGTACAAAGTACACAAAAGTAGAAAATCTTACCCTTCTAAGTAGAATTTCCAAACTCTGGAAAATAAACACGTAACCGAAACAGTACTGGCATGAAAAAAAAACAATACAAACTGTCACAAAGTTTACAACAAAAAAAAGTTTCACACAATTCGAAGTCAGCACTTTTTATTTGACAACACTTTGAAAACGGAACACTGGTTCAAATTCGAAAACGGAATCACATCACACACCAACTTTTTAAAAATAGGGTTGTAACTAAATTCAACGTGCACTTTTTAGCGTGTTCGTATCGCGAAGGCTGTGAATGGTACGAGTGTTCGTGGCGTTAGTAGGGCTGCCACTGCGATGTAGGGTACGCAACGCGCCTGCGTAGCTTTGCGCACCGGCTCTGCACTCCTGATACATTTCTGCCTCAATTAATCCCCGCACTGTACTCAATTACACCTAGTAGTACTCCGTCGGTGGCAACTTTAAACTGTTAGCGCGATATTGAAGTGATGAATCGCGAGTTTGCTAAAGCTTATTGTTTCATAAAAATGCCTAGGTTCCTTATTCGAATTTCAAATTTAAATCTTACCTCTAGTTTAATAGAAAGCGCCTATACTTGGGCCCATTTTCAGTTTTTCTTAAACCAACCGTTTACTATGAATTTTCACGTTCAATTTGCAAAATAAACTGTTGTTTAGAAATCGCACATTTATGTCGGTTAACTTGGGCCTTAATGGTCGTTTGATAATTCCATAATCAATAGATTTGCAGTATCTTAAACCGATGCATCAAAGAAGATTTAGTACCGGGTATTACGGAATCTATTCAATAGTACAGTAATAGTTTACAATAGTGACAACTAACGGTATCAGGCGTTGGTTGTGCATTTCTGTATAATACACGGTTGCATGCGACAAACTTGCTGTCTATTGCATGTCCATTAAATGTTAGATTGAACTGTGCCTTGCAAGATTTGGTGATAATTTATTGCCATAAATAATAGATGGGATGGAGATAAACGTACGACTAGTGTTACACAATTTGATGATGACGAATTGTATGATAGAATTCTTAATAATAGTAATGTAAAAAAAAGCGTTCAAAAAAAAAAGATTATCACGAATATTTATTTATTAGAATTTATCATCGAATAACGATGATAAGAAAAACAATATAAACATCAAAATGTTAATTTTAAGTTCATTGAAATAAAAAAATAAAACTGTAACAATTCCAATTCCTTTTAATTAGTATTTTTCAAAAGAAATTACATTCTTGAAGTCTTTAGAAAACATTAACCGTTGCCCATTAGATGGGGATGGTTTGTTACGAACGCTTTCTACCACTTAGGTGATTCATTTTTCCCGAGTGAATTGCGTTTCGCGGGAAATTAGGCGCTTATTACATATATTAATATGCTTCTGTTTTGATATTTTCATAATTATAAAGGCATTTTCATTATTGTTAAGTGTTTTTATTTAGGCCTTGATGCAACATAAAATTTTGTCTTTACTGCAGTGAATGGTTTTCAAAATATATGCTTTTAATTCGCCCTTATTCGATATTGGGACCAAAAAATCAAACACTAGGATTTCCTTTTATTAATTTCTTAGCTGTAATAGATCCATGTCGAAAATACACAAAGAATATTGTTAGCATTGTTATTGTCAAAAGCATACTACACTGTAAGTGAATTTTTAGAAGATAAACTGTAACTGTATACTCATATAACTGTATAATCACATAATGCAGGAATTTCATTTATAGTGACATGGTGCCTTTATTGGTAATATGTTTAGTTTTGTTTCTTTTTTCTATTTTTAGTATAATTTAAGTTTTGCAAGCCACATGGCAGGATATGGTAAATGCACATTTTTTTACTTAACTAGCATAAGATCTTCATGTACCCATATTCGCAAAAATAAAGGAATTTGAATTTGAATATTATAAAAAACTACAAATTTACACATTATGAAGTTATCTTCCCCTACAGCTCCAGTGTATTTCTTGCCTTATAAAGAGATCATCCCTTAATAATACCGTCTATTATGTCATCTACTTCATTTAGTTTCAAATCAAAACTGAAAAAAAACGGTGAACCAAAAAAGCGTATCTGGACGACTATAAATAAACGGTTTTACAATAAACAATAAATTCTACTTATTGACTTCCAGCACTGCTAAACTGGTACCTATAGAAAGACGAATCCGTGGAATTTTCCACAAGGTTCTCACCATTCAAGACTGCATTGTTCAATTTTGAACGTCCCAGTGAAAAGATGGCGACCTCTTCAAGCGTTCTTCGGGTTACGTGCTCTCCGTGAACATTGTACAGTCGCCAGCACAGTAACCTTCCTCAATCTGTCAAATTTCTTCAATAAATTTCCAACCTTATCACAATAGTAGAAGGTTAATGTTCGCTTGGTGAAATTCCACAGATTCGGGTAGGTTGATCTGTTGGAGTCTATACTATTTATACGTGCAGAGGAGTTTCTCCCAGCCTTATAATGAAAAAATAAATTAAATGTCACTTTTCTAAAAAGATTACAAATAAAAACATACTGTGATACTCTAGCTCGAAGAAGTTAATTGAGATGGTCTTAGTAATTATGTACCTGCAAAAAATCATTTGTGTAATTTGTTCCAATCCAATAATATGAGGTTTAATATATTAAACAGATTCGATTTATACATAATATTTAATTGAAACCAAATAGTTAAAATCTAATACAAAAGACATAAGATATATTTCAATTGAAATACCAATCATTATTGCGAATATTCACGCATCACCAGACCACAAAGTATCCAGCGAAGCGATAGTAAAATAAAATATATTGTCTTTGCTAATTAAACCCGAATGGTTACCACACCGATAATTTGATCTGAAACGACCATTAAGTCTTATTTAATTGTTAAACAAGAATAAACGATTTAACGACATAATTTTTTTCAAAGTAGTAACTATTTAATTGGAATTTTTGTTATAAAATAATAGTTATGATATCTTTCCAGTATAAAATAGAATAATGTTATTACGTTAATCTTTTTCATATAAATTTTTATTTGGATTTGGACGTTTTAAATCATAAAATTATCAGTACAAAGCTAATTTTGCATTTCTGTAAGTAAGGACGACTATTATCCTATTGCAAAAAGTAGGCACATGGAACTTTTAGAAAATAATGTGGATGCGTATGTGTTTGAATCAACTTGCTGGGTAGAAATGGGAAAGAAATGAGTTGGTATTTGTAAATTAGCTCTTTCAAGGTGCATATGAATCTCAAAACTTAGACGGTCCGTCTAGTGACGTCAAAATAAAAGAAGAAAAACCTCACCCACTCTGAACAAATTAATTTCGTCTAAATTCGCTGAAACCGACAATTTTAGAGTAGCACGTCTGTTGTTGCCAGCTAGCGCGACAAAAACAAATGGTTGCATCACTACAAATGTGGCTTTGGACGGAGCGGAGTCGAGAGCAGAATTCCTGTCCCTATTTTTAATCACATGCTTATAGTTCCGCAAATAATTTCTCTTCGCGTACATTTTAAGCATAGTTTTGTTATATATTCGTTTATTTTTGCCATAAACAAAAAAATAACTATTTTATCAAAAATACTATTTTTTCTATTCGTTTGCCGAGCCACTGACCTATTATGTCCCATCTATGTTTTGCTATCAGTTTTATTAGTTGTAAAAAATCCTGAGCTTTCAAAAAATCTTAAAAAAAGCTTTTAATAAAACGGATTTTTAATATTAAACTTAATACTAATAATGTATGAAGTGTTGTGAGTTTATTTTTCAATTAAATAAAATAAGAAAAATATGCTTAGGTGGGTGTCTCCAGTTTCATCTCCGAGCCACTGACCTATGATGCCCCATCTATGTTCTGCTATCAGTTTTATTAGCTGTAAAAAATCCTGACCTTTCAAAAATTCCAGCATAGAAAAAATCTAACTATAAAATTATTTTTATCATAGCTCCAATCCTTTGATATAGTAACCCTAACAACATAGATATCACAAGCCGCATTCTGCATAATTTTGCAAACTTATCTACAAGCTGTAAACGCAGCTGTGGACATGATATATTTCGATCTTGATAGCGAACTTTCATGGGAATTGCCCCCGTTTGAAGCAACGCGTTTGAATTTTGGTTGAGATATATCCCCGTATCACATGGGACCCAATGACATTATTAGGGCACCCCTACACTGCCGCTTGAAAATTGTCGTCGAAACGCCGACGTTCAGGTGTCATCCCATAGCATTTTATCTGAATTGGTTGTGAAAAACGTCGATGCGTACTTTCCTGTATCATCTACCTACCTATTACATTTTTACAATAAGAATTTTGGCTTATCCTTGTATTTTTATACATAAATACTTATACCAATTGTTTACTGTAATTTTGTTTAGTAAATTATACTTATATAAAATAAGTTAGTAATAAATTACAATTCACAAGCGTGTTTTAGGGTTTGGAATTACTAATTTAATTTAAAACAATTTTTTACTACACATTTTTAAATATGTGAACCAAAAAATGGTATATAATATTACTTAAAACCAGACTGTTCTCTTAAAAAGCCTGGTAAACATTAACAGGGCTAATTTAAAAGGTCTCCTTAATATCCCTTTTGTGCCCTCTACAGCGTAACTCACTCACTTGTTCATTCATTCTCATACGACCATGAAATTACATTCCACACTGCGTGTATTTAAGATACTAAAAAGGTTCTAGTTTTTATAGTCAACCTAAACTGGCATTATATATTTTTTTTACTTTAGAATTGTTTATTACGAACAAGTTTTTGATTAAAATATTTTTTCAAATATATTCAATTATTTTCTCAAAGATAACTTCTTGAAAATCACTACAGAAAATCGAAAAATGACCACATTTTTTTAGGTAATAAGTACCTACGACTTTTGTCAGTGATGTTGTTAAGAAAACGGATTTTAATATTAAACTTAATTTTAACAATGTATGAAGCGCTGTGAGTAAATTTTAATTAAATAAAATAAGAAAAACATGCTTGGGTAGGTGGCTCCAGTTTCATCTTTCTCAAACAAAATACATGGTAGGTTTGTGTTAAGAGAAACTGATCTTTTCAACCTGTTTTTTTTTTTATAAAGTGACGAATACGCATGCTTCGAAGTAATGTAAAAATATAGTTGCTAAAAAAAGAAAATTCTTATTTTTTTTTTCTCTTTATGTTTTTGAAGATATTATTGGGAATTTTATCAAAAATACTTAATTCCTTGCACTTTTAATATTTTTTTTTCATATTTTATACAAGTAATATCTTCTATGTAATAATGATACCTACCATCATTAAATAAAACAGGCTACTCTTTATGAACCCAAAGTACTAACAAACCTGTATTGTTTGATGGTAAGTATTGTACTAAAATATTTTCATGGCTACTCAGTTTGATGGTATGTACTTCCAAAAACGAGCTTTGCTAAAATAAGGTCAGGTAGAAGAACCTAAAATTATAAATAAACACTTTTTATGACCAATTCATATCCAGCTTACCATTTTTCACTGTTATACCTAGAAACCTTAGCTTCTGATTCTTTTTATAAAATCCATTTTCCCAATACTCTGGAAAAAACTTCTGATAGATTATTATAGACAATTATCTTGCATACTTATTTTACCTGGAATAGATTCTTTACAAGTAGGCATATACGCCTGGTCAATGTTGTATGTACAGACTACAGCACATCAAGTCACCTCAATCTGTCAAATTTCTGCAATATATTTTCAACCTTATCACAACAGTGGTAGGTTAATGTTTGATTGGTAAATTTGACAGATTCGGATACCGTGACCTGCTGTTGTCTATACCTACTTGAGAAAAATAGTAATATTATTCAAACAATACATTGGAGTGTCCTCCATATTCACATGATCAAAAACATACTTACATACTTCTTTTGTCAAAGTCGGATAAATAAGGAAGCAGAAAGAACCACTCATTAAACTACATACCCATCAAGCATGACGGATGAATGACAAAATATTATTAGTACGGAACCCAAAACTCATGGTCGAATACACAAATCAGGAACAATGTTTACGCCCCGTTTGGTCAAGCTTATTATATTGGAAGGTTTTTTTCCTTGCTAGATTATAAAGAGGCCGAAAGTCGTCGTTTGGCTTTATAGACTCTTAGATGTCTGCGGTCCGTAGATTAGACCTTTTTCTATGGCCGATACGTGGCCAATATTTTAGACCATGTCTTAGCTAGGTTGCTGAAGTAGAAATAATTTGTTGGTTGCTGTAAATAGCTGTAGGTAGGTGGCTAGGCTTTGTAATTATTGGGAGAGGAAATTTTGTTAGGCGAGTTCTACATTGAAAAAAAATATGATACACGAAGTTAGCACTCAAAAAAAGCCTCATACCGCCATGTAGTAAAAAAAAATCATTTTGAAGGATAATAAATGTTCCTTTACTTGACTAATGATAAAAAATACCAACCTTAAAAAATATACCTTTTAAGTTACCAGATAATAATATAGTGTATATTTTTTAAATCCCAAACTTATTTCCCAAAGCATCCGGATTTGTAGTTGTTTCCAAAAGAAAGAGCAAGGTTCAAGCTATACGAGTTTTTTCTTTACACCAAGTTTAGTAAACAATTTTAATTAAAAACACTGCACATAAAGTTCCTGAGTTTATTTACAAAGAACTACAAAGTAATATATTTTGTTCTTGAATTTAAAACTCCGGTAAGTACCTACTTACCTGGACTGTTTTAGTAAAGGTGCAAATACCCAAAACATATTTTGATAAATTAATTTATCGAAAATAAATAAATAAATCTTCGAAACTAATCAAATATTATATCTTTATTTGTCTTTTTCTTCTTAAATTTTCTTGCAACTTTGCTTAAACGATAATTATATTAAAAATCCATCAAAAAACTGATTGCACGTTTTGAAATAATGACAAAACTTTCAGTCGTAGCTAATGAAATTTTGAAACAATGAAAATTAGTGGCTTCAAATCTAACTTGTATTTGTAATTTTGTTACCATAGTAGTGTGGCTGCAAAATATATTTTTTCAATTTCCAATAAAATACTTTTGATCCAAATCAAGTATTAATTAAAATTGGTAATTACTAGAAAACAAACTACGTATTTAATTAATTAATTTTCAATTTAATAGCATTCACAAATAGCACTAATTATAATAGATACTGAAAAAGCTATACCTACTATAGAGGTAGATGGTAGGCTAAAGAAACCTTTGCCTTTGCAGTGGGACACTTTAGGCTGAAATCCATTCGTTCTAAGATAACAAAAGTTATTTAGCTTAAAACTCGGTAAAAGTATCAACTGGAACATTACCCATTTTTAGGGTTCCGTATCCAAAGGGCAAAACGGGACCCTATTACTAACTCCGTTGTCTATCTGTCTCCACGCTGTATTTCATATGCCGTGATAGCTAGAAAGCTGAAATTTTCACAAATGATGTATTTCCGTTGCCGCTATAACAACAAATACTAAAAATGAAAAAAAAAATATCTGTTAAGGGGGCTCCCCATACAACAAACTTGTGAAACCGCAAATTATAACTTTGTTATTCATATATTTATTTGTATAAAAACAAAGTTATAAATTGCGGTTTCCTAAATGTTTGTATTTTAGCTAGTTGTAGGTAATAGATACGTTCATTTTTCATAGATGGTACGGAACCCTTCGTGCGCAAGTTCAACTCGCACTAGGTCGATTTTTGAAGTCCTTATTACCTATCCTTCAAAGTGAATGCTGGTTCGTAAAAGATCAACCATTTCTCATAAAAAAAAATATTAACTTCGAGACATTTTTTATTTATGATAACTCTGTTTGAGGAAGTTAAAATATTCGGTCTGATTTTGACGAAGACCCTTTGTATATTTGTAGCTTTTAAATATTATTAAGGAGTTTTCATTGCTTATTGACTTTTCAGTTCGAATTTGGAACCTGATTTTATAATCACAATGATAAGATATATGTTTTAGTTGGCTACTAAACAAATGAATGTTACTATGTAGTAGTTTGTTTAGAAAATATAAAATCATTTTTCAGTCTTGCATTCCAAAGGAACAATAAATACATGTTCTTATACACGACCAGTATGATCATTTCTGTACTTGTAGAGAAAATAATTAGAAAAATTAATTCGGAAACATTACCAACAGAATGTATGACTTAATTAATTTCGTCTGTGGTTTCTAACCATTGGGGGAGGTTCCGCAAACCACTCGGACTAATCTCCTAGATAAGGCAGTACTAAATATGGTATATATGAATTTCAATGAAGTATGGTTGCCATGTGTCTTTGTGATGTCAAAGTAATGGAGAATTTGATTGAATTGGCTATTTAATACTTACATCATGATTCAAATATGCATTCAATTTAGCAAGTAAATATGAAATGTGTGTTTTCATTTAGTTACAAATGATTTAATTAATTTATTGAAAACACTATTGGAATTGGTTTCTATAATTAATTAGGCTTTACATAAAGTTGTAATCAGAAATGGGAAAGCATAACTAGGTAAATAACTATTATAAAAAATAAGTTCAAAAACTAAAACTCGACTACTGAAATATCGCGCTCTAAAAAGCAAAAAACAAGATAATATGCATTAATGTGTTACATAAAATACTAATCATAAGGATGTTAAGATAGTAGCCGTAGTCGTATGCCACTATGTTATTGATTTAGGGATGTTACTTTTCACTAAAGGCCAGGCGTCAGCTCTCAATAGGCTCATCTAAAAATGGTTGAACGGTTGAGATTGACGGAGTATTTTAAATAACACAGTGTGTTGTTTTGTATTTTTGGTGGCATACGACTACGGCTACTATGTTAACATCCTTATGATTAGTATTTTATGTAACACATTAATGCATATTATCTTGTTTTTTGCTTTTTAGAGCGCGATATTTCAGTAGTCGGGTTTTAGTTTTTGAACTTATTTTTTATTTTAATAATTTTGGAGACTGCGCAACCTTTCTAATTCCTCTAGAACTCGTGAATCATGAGGGCACTTTATTTGTTATGATCCAAGGCACAAATAAATAAACCATCTATAGACCTGAGCCTACTATGATGTTTTCATTCTCCAGAAGGCGCCTCATACAATATTTACCTACAATATTTATATTTTTGAAATGTGCTAATTAAGCCCTTTCTTTTGATATGCAACACGGTACCTTATGATGACATTTTTTTTTAAGTTGACTACTTAATGTCCTCTAGAGGGCGCCACAAGAATATTTTTGTAATTTTACATATCCTATAACTAGCGGACGGCCAAGACACTTCTAATGATATCTCATTTGTTAAATTACGATAAGTAGTTTAGAAGTTATGAGGGAACCGATGAACATACATACATACATACATACAAACAGGTCAAAATCATAACCCTCCTTTTCGCTTCGCCCTAGTCGGGTAAAAACTGAAGCCAAAACCGACACAAAACCTCTCCTGTATAGACGAAAAAAATTAAATTCATTATCTGTCTACATCAATTCCATCTTATGACATGTAACTTCAATTAAAATCCCTAATACTCAAAAAACCGATCACAAAATGCCTTTATCATAATACCATAAACCTATTATGTCTTCACAAAACTTCTCAAAGTAATCCAGCTTTTGCTTTATCTACCAATACCTCAGGGAAACCATAGGAGTCAATATAACTTTCCAAGAACTCCCCCTTAAAACGAACTTATAAATGAACTTTCTTTGGAAGCCAAAAACATTATTGTTTGATTCCAAATAAATAAATTTTCCTTGCGGAGGCCTTACGTTGTTATCTTTTAAATCTCTCCCGGTTTTACTTAATTCTTTTGAAACTTTTTTCCCTCGAAATTCAAACTTAGTTCCAAAGTTCGATCGAATAATTGAACTGAGTACGAATTTGGGCAATTCCATTTAGTTCAGTTATGAATGGCAATTAGAATGAGTCATGAATGAACACTTGAGACAGCTCGAAAGTTTTATATTGGATTCGAATTTGCATGATTTTGTTGATATGATAACATTTTATCTATTTACTAACTTTATTTATTAAAAATCAATACCATTTTTATCAATTTTGATTGTTATTTAGTTTAATTTAAAATTTTAATTTTAGATTCCAAAATAATTAATCCATAGTCCAAAGCCTGTAGATAAAACAGGTACTAAATTAAATGCTAATCAAAATATATTAGGACGAAGATAACAATCTATAGATAAACCAATTACATTAATCATGAACTAAAACCCCTTTTTATTCAATTTGCTCCATTCTATAAATTCTAAATCAAAATCTAATTTTGAGACTAACTTTGGGTCTGAATTGCCTTATAGAATTGTTAAAATGCAAACTTCGGAATGTGAATTAAGTCCTTCGAGCAAGATTGGGCTGCTCGATATAGTGATTAGGTGAAACTTAGCCCAGTTAGCTAGGCTTTTGCTAACAGTGTTACAGAAATTGAATTTTCAAACCTTACTCTATTTATGTGATGGGTTAGGCTTTATGTTTATCTGTTGTAATAGTTTGCAGTGAAATAGATGAATACCGTCTCATCCATTTCTGTGCGTGGAATGTTATGGAGTTGATGTGACTCAATTTCCTTAATTTAATTTTAAAGTTGAGTAAATAAACATGAAACAAAAGGAGCGATTACAAAACTACACTAAGTCTCAATGTGTGAATTATATACATCGTATAAAACGAAATTCTCCTAATACTATCGATGAAACTGAACGAAAATTATGCAAAAAATCTTGAACTTGTGTAAAGTCTAATTCATCAGTTTGATCACGTTTATGATGATCGTTTTTGATCGCAGTTTTTCTGACGTTAATTTCTTACGTGTTTTCCTATACCTTGAGTTACTCTGTTTATCGATATTTTGGTTTGACACGTGGCAGTGAAAATACTTCCGTCTGTCCTCGCAATTCAACAATTTACAATTTAATTAGGAAACAACGTTTTCGAACCAGAAATTATTATTATAAACCATAGCACGTAATATTAACAATACTTCAATTTACAGACAGACAAATTATAATGGATTAGTCATAATTCTATTATTCGCGGAAACTTTTAGTCACATTTTCAAGTAACAATTTATTTGCCAATCCAGAGGTTGCCAACTGTTGAAACTTTGCTAAATACTTCTTGCTGGCAAATAATAAAGCTTTTCTTGGATTGGTATTTTGCCAGAAAAAAGTTAAATAAGTTTTTCTATTGTAAGAAGTTACTGTAAATAAAATCTATGGGATATTGTAGCGCTGTGTTATTGATACTCAAGTCCTTTTTGAAGTCAATGACATTGTTGAAATTGTTATTCAAAGATGATTATTTTTCCAGGAATTTATTTACCTTGTAGTTACCATTACTTTATCACTTCATAAATGTCTATGGAATCTTAAGACTATACGTTTTAAGTGTATGTTGGTCCTGAAACATAGTATGTCGAATTAGAGTAGGTACAAATAACCTTCAAGAGTAAATAGGTTCTTATAAAAGATGCAAGTAATTCGAAACCATCTCAAACGCAAGTACACTGATAAAATTTACTTCGCAAAGCTACCAAACCGAGTGTTGCCATAAAATCCTGAATTTATCGTACTTTTTAGTCCAACGCCTGCCCTAGGGAGCAACATGTCCGTGAAATGAAACGTTATTTCTATGTTACACGATCACTCGGTACTCCTGCAAACGGAACCGCAGAGTAAAGTTACTGTAAGTAACATTTTGTATAGAAAAATAAGCTTGTATATGCTCCGTTGCTCGGGATATCTTTCAAGATATTTTGTTATTTCTGTGTTGAATTGAAGTTGCATAAATTGAATTTTTAGCATAAGTTATCTACCCCTGAAACCTTTCACTTTGACTTTAAAACATCAGATGTACCACACAAAATTTTATCAAAATCGGGCTTGACTTTTCCGAAGTATGCGGAACAAATTGATTATAATATGCTCTGAGTAGACCGAGAATAGAGAAAAACAAGTACTTACAAAAAAAATACATAACATAATTTACAGATTTATTAAACACTTCTCCAATTAATAAAACTACAAATAGCCTACACGACTTATTTATTTCCATTAAGAGAATCTAAAAGGCTCAAAATATTTATTCAAAAATGTTTTTCGGGGAGTAAAGTCGTTGACTGCAAGGGAGGGTTCGTGCACTTTATAGGGGGTGTTCCAAGCAGTCTTCCGTTAGATAATGATGTGGTGCCAAATGAATGGCAGAAACTGTCCTGTTTTAGAAGGGGAACCACTTAAAGTGATCACTAAGCGTAATAATTAGCATCGTGTACGATTGCATATTTATAGAGTACTGTCTCTATTCTTTTTCTTAATTTAAAGCTTTTGAAACAATTTGACCTACACTGTGAATTAATTTTGCAGGTTCTACGTTTTTTTTATACTACATAGTTGCAAAATATTGTTGCTTTATATGCTTCAAGTGTTACATACGAAAGGGAGGAAATATTTACTTAAAAGACAATGTTACAAAATCAAAAATAAAAAATCATCAATCAGATTTTTTTTCGGGGTTTTAAACGTCGGATAAGCCGTTGCTTCATGTAAAACACTGGTTCTCAGCTGCTAAGGCTGGAAATCCGACTCTCATATAGTTGGGAAAAGGCTAGGCAGAAGATTTCATGGTAGACAGAAAACAAGTTCCCACCTCTTTGTAGATCTTGATGTATTAAATAATAGAACTTCTCAATAGAAGTTAGTTCCATGAAACCAGCATTAACTCTGAAAGCTCAATAGTTGACGAAGAAAGACCCCAGTCTACACAGACTTAAAGGCAACTCTATATTATATACTGATAATCCTTACTAATAATAAGAAGAGCTCGTGGCTAAGTCAAAGCCGCGCGGATCGATCGATCATAAGGTTAAGCAACGCTT
>NWSH02000008.1:4047724-4074504 GCA_002382865.2 Heliothis virescens
AAGATAACAAAAAGGTTCAACCAACCGAAAGTACATATACCACCCATAAAGACTCCTGATGGCAAGTGGGCAAAAACGGAACTCGAAAAGGCCCAAGTGTACGCAGAACACCTGAAAACCATCTTTAGTCCCATACCAAGCAAAAATCTGGAACACGATAAAGAAGTCTCAGAATATCTAGACGCACCTATGCAGATGAGTCTACCACTAAAAAGTGCCAGCCCCAACGAAATATGGCGGGAGGTCTTGAAACTACAGAACGGTAAAACACCAGGCTACGACTCAATTGACGCTCAACTACTCAAGCAGCTGCCCAGGAAGGGCATTATCCACATCGCGGCCCTTTTTAATTCCTGCCTGAGGTTAGCTGTTTACCCGGCTCAGTGGAAAATTGCGCAGGTTGTAATGATACCCAAACCAGGCAAACCTCTCCACGAAGCAAGCTCCTACAGACCAATAAGCCTGCTCCCTGTACTGGGTAAACTCCTTGAAAAAATATTGCTGAACAGGATGCGCCCATATCTACCAGAAGTTATTCCTACTCACCAGTTCGGCTTCCGAGAACAACATGGAACCATCGAGCAGATACATCGTATTACCGACACTATAAGTCGTGCACTAGAACACAAACAATACTGCTCTGCCGTCTTCTTAGATATCAGTCAGGCGTTCGACAGAGTGTGGCATGAAGGATTGCTTTTCAAAATTAAAAAGCTCTTGCCTCACTCCTTCTATCCGATCCTTCGGTCATACCTACAAGATAGATGCTTTGAAGTGAAACTTAACAACGAAGTCACTCAATTAAACGAGATACTCTCAGGAGTACCACAAGGAAGTATATTGGGGCCAGTCCTGTACTTACTTTTTACCGCGGACCTTCCAACACACGCTGATACGATAACTGCCACCTATGCAGACGACACTGCCCTCCTTTCAGTTCACGAGGATCCTGACATAGCATCAGCAAACATACAAACCCATATTCATGAGGTAGAAAAATGGCTAGATAAATGGCGTATTAGGGCTAATCAAGGGAAATCTGTGCATGTTACCTTTACTCTGAGAAGACGGTCTTGTCCCCCAATAAGAATATACAACGAGGAAGTTCCTCAGGCTGAAGACGCCAAATACTTGGGTATGCATCTTGATAAAAGACTCACCTGGAGAAAGCATATCTGGACCAAGCGTAAACAGCTGGACATGAAGGTCAGATCGATGTACTGGTTGATAGGCCGCAATTCGAACCTCTCTAACGAAAGCAAGATAGCTATTTACAAGACTATCCTTAAACCCATCTGGACGTATGGAATTCAGCTGTGGGGCACTGCTAGTAATAGCAACATAGAGATTCTCGAAAGATTCCAAAGCAAGACATTGAGAACCATGCTAGACATCCCCTACTACGTAAGCAACAAATATATACACGAGGATCTAAAAATTGCCACCGTCAAACAAGAGATTGCTAGATACAGCGAAAGCTATCAGACGAGAATATCAACTCACGTCAAAGAGCTGGCATCAAAACTAGTTGGTACAGGAAGTATCACACACTCCAGATTGAAACGGCATAGTGTCCATTCACTTGTCGTGAGATTTGGAGATACCAGATGAAAGGGATTCACAAGGAATTTCTTCTGCTGCTGACAAGACAGAAATCAAGACACCCCATCTGAATGGCTCATTGTGTTGACACAGATTGCCAAGTTACAGAATAAATATAAAAAAAAAAAAAAAAAATTTGTTTTTATTGTTTGAACAGACGCCGGCACATCAACCTACCTCAATCATGTTTGGTTAGGTTGACCATAGAACAATACATCCGATTTATCCGAGAATAGTCAAAGTGAGATACGCAATCTAGAGCCATTTGATGTAGCACCTCCGTATCGAATTCGGGTTGTCATCGTAGATTTCACCTCGAATCATCTCGAACCATTTCTTAGAACTGAATTGAACTGAGTGTGAAACATCGTTCTAAATTCTAAACGGAAAAGTTACTTAGTTCGTTTGTTTGTCATGCTGTCTGTTAAACCAGTGAACTGATTTAAATGAGATTTGATACATTGTTTGAGCTTTGACGCCAGCAGTTAACTTGCCCAAATCTGTCAACTTTACCAGTCAAACATTAACTTTCCATTATTGTGATAAGGCTGAAAATCTATTGAAGTTTGATAGATTTAGGTAAATTGTCATGCTGGCGTCTGCACAACTCTGCAGTAATTTGTTACTTCTATCAATTAATTCACCTTTGACCGTGATGATGAATACATGGCCTTTCTATTTTATCCACACAATCAAGTATGAATGTAGCTAAGAAATTGGAGACTAAAAATAGATTAAAACTAAAATTAGATTAGCTCTATTTTTACAAGTATATGAATTAGTTCACTGAACGTGGGTGAAACCGCGGGATGTGGTAGTCATTTATAAAATTACACACACTTCATGCTTGGGTGACAACAATAGACTCGCCCACTGCTTCCTGGAACTGAAACTTAGGTGACAAAATGTGGGCGTACACAAATTAACTGTTTGGAACTGTGTAATTAATTATAGAAGTAGTTCCAGAAACCACATGATTCTTATGGGTGGATGATGTTTTCTTTTACATAGCCTCTAAGGGGCTGGTGACCCGTAATGCACTGTTTTATCTAAACATAATTGAAAAAATATTGTTAGTAGGTACGAACAATACAAACTTTGAACATAATATTTTATCTCCATCATCTATCTAGCCTTTTGCCAACTACGTTAGTGTTTTACATGGAGTGACTGCCTATTTGACCTCCACAACCCAGTTACCCGGGCAACGCGATAAGCCCTTTGCTAAGACCCCCTTGGTTATCAGACTTACTGACTTCTATTCTACTTCTTCTTTACCCGTAACGACTACCGAAGACGTTCAAATGACAGTCGGGACCCATCAATTTATCGTACCTTCGAAATACGGAAAAACTCGTTATGACAAGGTGGTCACCCATCCACGGACCGACTACGCCAAGCGTTGCTTAACCTTATAATCGGTCGATCAGCGTGTCTTGGTCTAAGCCACGACTACATAATATTTTAACTCCAATTCCACAAAAAGGCGTGCCAGTACCAGTACATTTATAGCCGAGAACACTACGTTAGCTTTTCGCGGAATTTGCCCACATATGAAACAGTTGAAGGGCGCTCAACACACTCGGTCTTTCACGCGAATGCTCAATTCACACGGGCGGCGACACGCGTACCACAAACAATAATTGACAACTACCGGCACAAACAATGATACCTGGAATCGCGTGACAGGTTTTTACGCGGAATACGTCGAGAATAATCGCGCGTGAAATCCGCTAGTGTGAAAGCGCTGTCATAGTGCTAACGGACAGTTTGACGGAGTGCATGCTGTCATTTTATTTTAGTGAAAAAAGCTTTTCTAATGGACAGAAGTTGTAGACTGTAGAGTTATTACTTTGCGTTTGGATGTTTGCGAAAAATAGCCAACAATAACAACAACAAATAGAAAGATCAAAATAACATGTATGGTGACAAAATTCAATCTTCTACAATCTTACAATTCTAAAAAACTGCTTAACCTGCAAAAACAGGTTATATAAAAGTTACCTACCTAATTACGACCAAATGCTGTAGTCTATATCCCGTAAAGGAGAAATAAATTCTTCAAGTATATGCTCTGTCGAAGGAGTTTATTCATGATATCACATTTCCGCGCGATGCACTCGAAGCGGACGCTCGAAGGATTCCGGATCACTTGATCTCATGTCATCGTCTTACTGAATTTGTGTGGCGATGTGATAGATACTGCTAGGGTAGTAGTTTTGGAAGGCTTTAAAATGAGATGCTTGAAAAAAATAAGGATTAGTCCAAATAAACATCAAGTGGTTTCTATGCTTCACCAGAAACGTAAAGTCGTATTCATCAAACTACAATATTACAGGTCACTCGAGTACCTACACTTAACTCCCAAACCCCTCATTACCTGACAGAACTTCAAAAGCCTTCAGAAACCTCCATTAAATTCCGTCCAATAAAACGTTCTTAAATTAAAAATTCTAAAGGCATGCAAGACCGGGGTCAACAATAAGCGTCTAACTCAATTACCAAAATGGAATTCATCTTCATATCTCAAGCAGATGACGTAGTCACTCAATTTTATGAATCGAGCTTTTGCGTGTTCAATGTTTGACGTAACGAGCCACTAAAATAATGAAACTCAGGCAAAGGAAGGAACGTCTAAATTAGCCATTATGTTTAGGGTAAAGGAGGTGAAAATGGGAAGTTTTTGGAGCACGCAAGTGCGTTTCCTGTTACCTGGTGTTGGTTCCAGTATTTTAGTTATATTTTTGAAGTGGTTACACTGTTAGGCTCGTTTTGCTATCCTTTTAACAAGTGAATGACTAAACCTAATCAATACATTGGTGGTGTTCTTTCATTTTGCACCTCACAGAATTTTGTCACGTAAACTCGTTCTAACCAAATTCGTTAATGAATTCATAAAAATTAAACAATTCGAAGCATTTTCTGTCTTCGAAGGCATCTTAAGTGATTAAATGAACGAATGACATATAAAAAAAAAAATTGCACTCAACTGAAATGAGGCTGACAAACTTTCTCCACTAGATTCTCAAACCTCATAATACATAGAGGACGTAGTTTGGATCGTTATAAAGCCAAAATTAGACACGAAATGTGTGACGTTATATAGTGTAGCGCTCATATCTAATGAGCCAGCAATCTGTCACCTCAAACGCAGTGCTGCGGTGTACCGATTCAGCACCAAACAGCACAAATTAGGTGTCTTCATTACCCTGTTGATGTCGTACTTTGTACGGTGATACCTGCTCTTCAACTATAAATTTGGCAGATTATAGTGACACAAAGACAGAAGAGCACGGAATGGAAAATCATCATTTATTTCTCACGTACGATCCGCTCATAAATGACAACGACGAGCTCGTATGTCAAAGTATAATGATAGAGCAGCAGGTTTCCTCATAATGATACTGATGATCTTGATCATCACATTAATATGAGAGCATTCCAACAACCAGATTTATAATCAAAGTGAAAGTAATAGGTTTAGCACTGCCAGCATCTTTACCTATGACCATAAATAATACAGACACAATTAATTATAAATAATCCCTCGAAAACAATCTCTTGTATAAGCCATAACTAAATTAATTACAGAATTGATTACTGAAGAAAAAATCTGGAGTAGTATATCAAACTTTCAAAAGAGAGGTTCAAAGATGATAAGGGATTCCTAAGCCCCAACAAAAATATCGGGAAAGTATCCAAAAATAACAATTAAGTTGGATTACTGGCACACGCTCGCTCCGCTGCGTCCGTGCACACATACAACCACGGGAAATTGCTTTTAACAACTTTAATTGGACTCTCAGAAGAAAAAAGTTTTCCAATCTGCCTTTGTAAGTGGCAAAGCTTTAAAAGCCGAGATTAAAACGGTTATTAGGCACAGTTTGTTTATGGAAGATACATCTATTATTCATGACGTTTGACGCACCACTTTGGATTACCCAATATTGTGGGTGCTAAAGTGACCCCGAAAAGGTAAAGGTAAAATAAGCTATTAACATGAAAAAAAATCTTTGATGTAAATTTTGGGTGTGTTTGCAGGGATTTAGTACCCGATGGCTTTATTTACGTTGAAAGGTAAAAGTTATTTCGTTTTCTCTTTATTTGTTACAATTATTAATAATAATTAATTATTATGCTGAATGCTTTTAATAAGCCTGTCATATTGTATGATACCTTGTGGTCTAGTCAATCATCATAATATAATTTACACAGAATTTTGTATTATTATTTCTATGAAAAGTTAATATTTTATTTTATTGAATGTTAGGATTCTGACTATTTAAATGTTAATGAGTTATATTCAAATACTCACCCATAATAAAGGTATTCATTTGTACCAGGAATTTATTTTACGTCACCTATAAAGTAATTTATTTTAGCTATATAAACTCACGTTTATATTTTAACTGACTTCAAACAAGGGGATTACACTGACACACAAAAGTGCACAAATTAAAAAAAAGTAGTTTAATTTTTAACTAACTTCAATCTTGACACAACTTCCAATCTCAAGAAAACACTCATATATTTATCTAATTAAATACCTATGAAAATAATATGATTTACTTTTTACATTAATATTATGCCTAATTCTTTTCATGAAAGTGTAAAATGCAATTGTAACTCGGCCAAATTCAGAACTCACGTTACACCTAATTATTTCTTGTCGCTTTGTCAACTTGTCACCTCGTGAGCGTAATAATTCACTTATTATGCTGACAAGTTGAGATGAATCGTGAACATTTTATAATTTACGGTGCGAGGTGTGGTTCTGAAGTTGGTTGGTTTACTCGTGCCTGCCTCATCTACCTACGCCATTTTAAAATGGTTTTGTAAATCCCTTTAAACGATAATATGTACAGACAACAGCACATCAAGTTACCACAATCTGACAAATTTCTGCAATCGATTTTCAACCCTATCACAATGGAGGTAGGTCAATGTTCGATTGGTAAAATTTGACAGATTTGTATACGTTGACCTGCTGTTGTCTGTACCTACCTGTACTTTGAATGGCTGTATTAAATAGTGTATGGCCACTATCTAATTATTACGAAAAAACTTGTTAGTCAAACATAACGTTTTAAGTTACAAGACGTTAAATAATAGGTAATAATTACAATATACATATGTTTATTTTTCTGGGCTGCCCAAGACTGGGATGTTTGGCGTTCGTTGGGGAGGTTTATGTTCAGCAGTTGACGGCAAGTAGCTGATATGATGATGATGATGGTGTTGTGATAATATTAAAACCTAAAATTAGGGAAATTTGAGAGTTATGACGCAATCGCGGAATAACAAAAGCTGTTTAACCAAAAAACATTACCATAGATGCAATTTTAACTAAGCTAGTTGATCTAAATAAAGAAACTATAATATAGTCGTATCATCCACCTGTGACCAATAATATTATGCGGAAACCATTTAACCTTTCTGCCAAATTTGATAATATTGGCAAGATTTCTTTACTGGAAAACTAGCAGCGTGCCCTGGTTGCACCTGGGATATTTATAATAGACCTAACATTTCTCATAAATAACTCTATTGGCGAGAACCAGTAGATCAGATGATGCAGAGATTAATGTGTTTTACTAAATAAGCAAATTCTTCTGCTTCATAATATTAGTATGTAGGCACAGACTCCAACACATCCTCATGAGGTAGGTACCTCAATTTATCAACTTTCTTCAATAGATGTTCAACCTTATCACAATAATAGAAGGTTAATTTTCGACTGGTGAAATTTGACAGATTCGGGTAGGTTGACCTGTTGTCATCAGTACTTATAGGTAAAAATATAAGCATGCATTATTAATGTGTTCCATTAAGAAATAATGCCATATTCATCCGCAAATGGCTTCTGAGAATCGGTTAAGCTGTCGCACAGTAATCGGTATTTAGGTCATTTCTACGTAGGAGGAATATTTTCCACAAGTAAAGTTACCTATACCTTTTTTGATTGAACTTTACCTTCTAAGGAAATCATTGGCTATTCATGAATTTACGATGTCACTAGATTAAAGCTCCTTCTTAAATTAACACAAAACGGCAAAAAAATATATTAAAATGGTATCATTAGCAAGATTTATATTCACAGTTATAAATGACAACGACGAGCTCGTATGTCAAAGTATAATGATAGAGCAGCAGGTTTCCTCATAATGATACTGATGATCTTGATCATCACATTAATATGAGAGCATTCCAACAACCAGATTTATAATCAAAGTGAAAGTAATAGGTTTAGCACTGCCAGCATCTTTACCTATGACCATAAATAATACAGACACAATTAATTATAAATAATCCCTCGAAAACAATCTCTTGTATAAGCCATAACTAAATTAATTACAGAATTGATTACTGAAGAAAAAATCTGGAGTAGTATATCAAACTTTCAAAAGAGAGGTTCAAAGATGATAAGGGATTCCTAAGCCCCAACAAAAATATCGGGAAAGTATCCAAAAATAACAATTAAGTTGGATTACTGGCACACGCTCGCTCCGCTGCGTCCGTGCACACATACAACCACGGGAAATTGCTTTTAACAACTTTAATTGGACTCTCAGAAGAAAAAAGTTTTCCAATCTGCCTTTGTAAGTGGCAAAGCTTTAAAAGCCGAGATTAAAACGGTTATTAGGCACAGTTTGTTTATGGAAGATACATCTATTATTCATGACGTTTGACGCACCACTTTGGATTACCCAATATTGTGGGTGCTAAAGTGACCCCGAAAAGGTAAAGGTAAAATAAGCTATTAACATGAAAAAAAATCTTTGATGTAAATTTTGGGTGTGTTTGCAGGGATTTAGTACCCGATGGCTTTATTTACGTTGAAAGGTAAAAGTTATTTCGTTTTCTCTTTATTTGTTACAATTATTAATAATAATTAATTATTATGCTGAATGCTTTTAATAAGCCTGTCATATTGTATGATACCTTGTGGTCTAGTCAATCATCATAATATAATTTACACAGAATTTTGTATTATTATTTCTATGAAAAGTTAATATTTTATTTTATTGAATGTTAGGATTCTGACTATTTAAATGTTAATGAGTTATATTCAAATACTCACCCATAATAAAGGTATTCATTTGTACCAGGAATTTATTTTACGTCACCTATAAAGTAATTTATTTTAGCTATATAAACTCACGTTTATATTTTAACTGACTTCAAACAAGGGGATTACACTGACACACAAAAGTGCACAAATTAAAAAAAAGTAGTTTAATTTTTAACTAACTTCAATCTTGACACAACTTCCAATCTCAAGAAAACACTCATATATTTATCTAATTAAATACCTATGAAAATAATATGATTTACTTTTTACATTAATATTATGCCTAATTCTTTTCATGAAAGTGTAAAATGCAATTGTAACTCGGCCAAATTCAGAACTCACGTTACACCTAATTATTTCTTGTCGCTTTGTCAACTTGTCACCTCGTGAGCGTAATAATTCACTTATTATGCTGACAAGTTGAGATGAATCGTGAACATTTTATAATTTACGGTGCGAGGTGTGGTTCTGAAGTTGGTTGGTTTACTCGTGCCTGCCTCATCTACCTACGCCATTTTAAAATGGTTTTGTAAATCCCTTTAAACGATAATATGTACAGACAACAGCACATCAAGTTACCACAATCTGACAAATTTCTGCAATCGATTTTCAACCCTATCACAATGGAGGTAGGTCAATGTTCGATTGGTAAAATTTGACAGATTTGTATACGTTGACCTGCTGTTGTCTGTACCTACCTGTACTTTGAATGGCTGTATTAAATAGTGTATGGCCACTATCTAATTATTACGAAAAAACTTGTTAGTCAAACATAACGTTTTAAGTTACAAGACGTTAAATAATAGGTAATAATTACAATATACATATGTTTATTTTTCTGGGCTGCCCAAGACTGGGATGTTTGGCGTTCGTTGGGGAGGTTTATGTTCAGCAGTTGACGGCAAGTAGCTGATATGATGATGATGATGGTGTTGTGATAATATTAAAACCTAAAATTAGGGAAATTTGAGAGTTATGACGCAATCGCGGAATAACAAAAGCTGTTTAACCAAAAAACATTACCATAGATGCAATTTTAACTAAGCTAGTTGATCTAAATAAAGAAACTATAATATAGTCGTATCATCCACCTGTGACCAATAATATTATGCGGAAACCATTTAACCTTTCTGCCAAATTTGATAATATTGGCAAGATTTCTTTACTGGAAAACTAGCAGCGTGCCCTGGTTGCACCTGGGATATTTATAATAGACCTAACATTTCTCATAAATAACTCTATTGGCGAGAACCAGTAGATCAGATGATGCAGAGATTAATGTGTTTTACTAAATAAGCAAATTCTTCTGCTTCATAATATTAGTATGTAGGCACAGACTCCAACACATCCTCATGAGGTAGGTACCTCAATTTATCAACTTTCTTCAATAGATGTTCAACCTTATCACAATAATAGAAGGTTAATTTTCGACTGGTGAAATTTGACAGATTCGGGTAGGTTGACCTGTTGTCATCAGTACTTATAGGTAAAAATATAAGCATGCATTATTAATGTGTTCCATTAAGAAATAATGCCATATTCATCCGCAAATGGCTTCTGAGAATCGGTTAAGCTGTCGCACAGTAATCGGTATTTAGGTCATTTCTACGTAGGAGGAATATTTTCCACAAGTAAAGTTACCTATACCTTTTTTGATTGAACTTTACCTTCTAAGGAAATCATTGGCTATTCATGAATTTACGATGTCACTAGATTAAAGCTCCTTCTTAAATTAACACAAAACGGCAAAAAAATATATTAAAATGGTATCATTAGCAAGATTTATATTCACAGAAATTCTTTTTTAACCAAATACAGTGCCTAGTTTATTTTCCTAATTTAGGTCAAACGGAAATTAAAAACCGTCTGTAAGGTCAAATAGCGAGACATTAAGTTCTGTGGCTAACATTTTTCTAAATTATTGCCTGAAAAAAATGTATGAAAAAGAAAATTTTCGCTTACGGTCGATGCTATCGGTTAATACCCAACATTAGGGCAGTGAGTTATAATTACAAGCAATATGGCTATGGTAACTATAACAGCTTCAATTACTTAACAAGCATTGAAGAATAAAACCTTTAGAATGCTTTTATGATGTTTGAATATGGGTCATATAGGTACTCAACCTAGCAATTTTTGGCCGTTTGTCGTCTCATTTCCATTTATGATATTTCCACTGTAATTTACTACTTTTAGATCGATTGCTGTAAGAGTAGATTGATGCCGATTTGGTTTTTATTCAAAAAAACCGAAAGTTCATACAAACTAAAAAGGTTGCATTAGTACTTGCCAAACCTGGTATCGAACCCGCACACTCATAAATGAGAGGTTGGTGCTTTATCCACTCGGCCATCACGACTTCTATTGCATAGCGGTATCTGAATAAATTAGAACAGATCTAGATAGGAACGATGATGTATAGCAACAGAGATATAAGCACGTATTTCGGTACTAAAGCTGAATCACATCAAAATTACATTCGCCAAATACATCACGTTATATCCGCAGTACATTAACAATGCCTTGTGCCTCAGACATCACGATTCACGATATAACAACGTGTTAAAGTAATTGGCCAGTGTGTGGTGGCAATTATGCCACACGTCCAACTTGCTGGGATTTGCATATTACCAAAGCAGCAGCGGTGACAGCCAGTATTGTACACCTGTGTTTTGGTTAAATACACGCAGATACACCGTGTACACACACAGCATATCCTACTAGGGCAAGTAAGGGACGTTAATGCACTATAGAACACGTATTTCTCAGTGTTTGCTGATGGAAAACAGATAGTTCTGGCGTATCGCCAGCATGAGTTTAGTATACTATTGATTCTGTTTGGTGGTCTGACGTTTTGTCAGTACAAAGTGGATTAATTGGTCACAATTATCAACAAAATTATAATGTAATAAAGTGAAGGTTTTTTAGATGTTCTATTGTAGTTATGAATATTAAAAAGTGTTAAAGACAGAGCGAAGTAGACTTTACGTTTATTAGTATTTAATTTTATTATCACAATAAACAATCGAGAAATATTCAACTAGTTATCAGAATCTCATCTCATCTGCGTAGCCTTTTCCCAACTATGTTGGGGTCGGCTTCCAGTCTTACCGGATATCAGAATCTAGTTATCAGAATCATACTTACAAATTATTCTGATGTGTATTTTTAAAAAGATCATGTATAAAATGCTGTGAAAAAGGATATTTCTCCCCAAAAATAAAACTTAACAACGATAACAACACAAAAAAATCTTACAAAACCCAAAAGCGCTGACGCTCAATCTCTCCCAAACTATTAGTACCCAACACTTGGTAATTGTAGACATAATCGAAATAATTAGTTAACAGTTACATTAGAGCTTTAATAAATTCTCACTGGCGCACAACTTTGTACGAAATGCAACTACATTTGGCGACCAGCCAGGGTTCGCAAGAAAACCTGTACGTATCGATTTGCCAACTCCAAGCACGTTCACCTAAAGCTATGCATTTGGCAAGCATAAACAATTTGTGTTATTTATTGTTTGAAGTCAATGTCGTATACAACATGGGATTTGTTTCCTGGATTTCTGAGGTGAAGCTTGTAATGTTTACTTTCTTTAAGATTTAGTTTGGTTTAATATTTTGTAAGTGCTCTAGAGTAGTAAAAAGTTTGGACATTTGGTAGTAAGTATATTTTTTTTGCATTAAGTAGGAGCTTGCTTTTCTGCTGTCACTATCAAGTTAATTTTACCCAGTCAATTATAATAATATAAGCAAAACTTTTTGTCTTTACTTTGCATTCAAAGGCTTCTGCAACTAAACACAACTTTCAAAGAATAAAGTCAAATAAAACCGTTGGAGTTTAAATCGAAGAGCAACTTCCAAATCGCCAAGAAAACAGTTTTGGACTATCCAAAACATTATTTCTTTAAACTTTCACAGCTTGAGAACAATAGTCTCCAAAATTGTCTAAGTAAGGAACACCTGACTTAGTGGCTGATATCTAAGACTTAAAGACTCTTTTTAATTAAATTAAGGCTTAAACGACCACTCTCCTGTTTCTGAAGTATCTTCAGGTAATCATTACGCACTTAATTACGTAAAGTTAGACTTTTATCGAAAAGCTAGCTGAGATTCATTAATGCCACTCCATTTTAAATTAGGTTAAGTGTATTCGTATTCTTTTTTGTTCACAGCTTCAGTACAAAGCGAGAAGGAATAACGGTTAAGTTTGTTGGCACTTCTAAGAGTTTTTTGTTTTGTGAAAATCTTGCTATGTTTAAGATTCCAGTTATTTGATACAATATGCAATGGCATTTTAATCGTATTACTGTATGATTTTTTTCTTTTAGCTTCTGCCAGCGGTTTCACCCGCTCTCCCGTGGGAACTACTGCGCGCATCCGGATAAAAAGCCTATAACCTTCCTCGATAAATGGGCTATCTAACACTGAAAGAATTTTTCAAATTGGACCAGTAGTTCCTGAGATTAGCGCGTTCAAACTAACAAACAAACAAACTCTTCAGCTTTATAATATTAGTATAGATAACGGCTCGCCGTCCTCATACATCGAACGCATGACACGCTGTCATCAATTTTGATAGATAGACTTTCATACGTCACAATATATTCGTCAAATGCCCACTGTTTTAGTGATCTAAGGGACAGTTACACTGACAGTCGTTGATATTATCGGTCGGTTAAACAAATATTTTTTTGGCTTGTCTTACTCAACCTAATATCTTGTTACTTTGAGAATCAGTCGTTTAACGAATATAAGGCCCAAATAAAATGTCTAACTTCGACTATTAGAGGCTGCAATTTAAGAGAACCGGCCGTTTAACTTAATCGGACGTTTATCTTGTTGGTGAAAATGTCTCGGAAAAATTACTAAACCGCTTCAGTAATTAGTAGAGAAAATATTTTTAACTGAAAACAAAACATTGCACAGTACAAAGAACAATAAATTATTCAGTGTAATACCTCATACATTACGTAGCTATCATTGCGCGCTTAAAATTGTAATTTCGCATGTACGAAAGTCATAAATCAGTTTAGAAATGGGAGTTTTCCTGATAATCGGTATTTTTTTGTTTTATTTACATTTTTGTTTTTATAAAATTGTACAAGGCATTTAGCTGTATCACGCTAGAATACCAGTAGGCATGCAATACAAATTTTATATTTTTGAAACAATTTTTATATTATTTTTATTTCAAATTCAATGAAGTAATTTATTATGTCAGTTCAAAAAGGTTTGTTTTGTAATGAAAAAATAATAATTACAAAATCATTTTAATAATACAAGTACTTATTAATAGAAAACACTTCTACTCCTAAATAATACATTTCAATTTATAACAATCATCACATTATTCAGTCATTACTACAATTCTTCGTGTTCGTATTGGTCAATGTCTATACTATCAGTTTCATTAGTAGTCAGTAATCTGTGAAATTCTTTATTAAAATAATCAGATATCATATTCCATACATTTACTGAATACCACACAAGTACACTTAGTGAAAACATCAAACGAAATAATAAACCAAGCATTTTGACAATATCTGTAATAAGCTGATATTAATCCTGGTATTTATCGAACATAATAAATTATTTCAATTATAGATAAAATACCAATTCTATCAGTTTTATCACCTAAAAGAGTAAATTAATTTTCCGAGACATTACAATAAGCTATTAACAAATCCTTACGCAGTAACTCACACTATCGTTAGATCTGCCAGTGTCTGACTTACAAATATATTAATTAAACTTATATAAATACATATAACCTGAGTTATATTGTACCTAATCAGAAGTTATAATCAGTAAATTACAGGAAAGAAACTACAAGACAATAAACTTATGTCTAAATGGACGACTTTACATTTAAGTTTAATATCCTACAAAATATTTTAAAATATAATTACAAAGTTCTCTCACATAAACGTTTGAACAGAACTTATCGCCCACTTAGTTTAAAGTCAAGAGAAAAGAAAGTAGCAAGTGCACGAAGAAATTCAAGTTATTAGACAAAACTTTTTGTAATGTACTAAAAGAAGCTAAATGTTTAAGATACTAAAGGTACAGAGAAAATGGCAGTTGTAATAGTATTGAGTTCATTTAACACTCCATGTGGCTCCATTTAAATTAAAATTGCAGAAAGCACAGTCAATGCATAGGTAGTACAAACGCGTTTGAATATTAATTATTCTGTAGATGTAGAAGCACAGATAGTGGCACGGTACATCGTCAACATAATTCTCAAACTCAGATCCGATGATGCAGGTCTCTCAAGGCTTATGTATAATATCGTTTACGTAATCAATTCAATCGTCGTACAAAATGTCGGTGCCATAAATCATATCGGAAACGACCTCGAAGATAGCTTGAGCGTGTGGGTACACGATGGTAGTGAGCATCACAATACTATTTGCTATCACAAATAGTTTCATCGTCTCCAGGCCGTCTGATGATCTGAAAATGGGAAGTCAATCGTAAAAGTACCGTTACAATCTCCAATGGCGAATAAAAACTTTTTGTATAGACCCTTTATTGAGTCATTTGGAGAAAAGCGGATTCTTGATCTGATTGAAGACTGGGTTGATAGATACGATATTGGATTTTTTGTGATATTGTTCAGTTTTCATAAAGTTTTTGCCACAAAAGGCAAATTATTAAGATAACTTTTCTGGTATCTTTGAATTTATTTTGGAGTTCGAAAATGTATTCAAACAATTTGGCCTAAATATTTTCTTCTGCGCGAAACATTATTTCAAAATACTTATAGTAATTTTCCATTACAACATTCAAAATAAAATTCAAGAATAATTCACAGGATTTTTTTGTTAAAGGATTCGCCATTCGTTTTCTTATTACCATAGTATTGCATTTTTGATCGTGCTTATATCTAAACGCTCCGAAGCAAATAACTTTTGCGCCATAACCGATTTTAAACGATCACAGCCGAACGCGTTCGCTCAAAGCATTAGCATTCGCGTGGATGAGTTCGGAGTTACTCGAAGTGCCGGAACATTAAAGACTCGTTTGGATCTGATATCGAGATTTCTTTAATTTTTTGAACATCAAGGGTTTGTATATGAAAGGTGTCACAGCTTTCAAGGTTTGGTTATCAGAAACAGGATATTGGGAGATAAATTGCAATTTTATGCTGAACATCAGTGGCGTTTTTATCTGTATCTTTTATTTATTATCAAAGTTAAATTTATAATGTTTTTGATTTTTATTTTCTAAATTTTCGCATTTTAATTTCCATAAATTTACCTTAACCATCCACCAAAGCCTTGTTCTTCATCGTCCAAAGAATCAACTTTTACCGGCACGTTTTCAGTATTCTCTGTTGGTTTTTCTTCAACTTTGATTGTCTTTTTCTTAGCTGTCCCAGAATTAAGTTTATTTTTCTTCATAATCTGAAAACAGACGACTGTTACGACAAAATATTTGAATAAATTTTCTGATCACAATCAGGAATACTAAATTATTATATAGTAATGAACATTTTCTTAAAATAAGAAGCATTACTTTTTTCAAACATCTATATAGGTAGGTAATTTCTTGTTAGTCAGGAATCCACATTCCTCATTTAGAGAATTTAAATACTTAAAAGAGGTTTTCTATTCAAACCAAAATGTTCAACACATAATTTGAATGGCTGTCAATTAGTTAAAAACGTTCGACCAGTTAGAACGAATTGAAATAAATCAAACCGATTTCAACAGCAATTTGCAGGTGCCACAAACCTGTCTGTAGTGCGTACTGTACTGAATATTTCAAAAGTTTCGTTAAAAAACGATTCAAAACGTTTATCCAGGCGTAACTTTTGAATAGTCGAAACGATTTGACAGCTTTTTTTTGGTAGTTGTGGAGTACTTCTATCGGCCGAAATTCGATGAGCAATATCTAAANTGGCGACCAGCCAGGGTTCGCAAGAAAACCTGTACGTATCGATTTGCCAACTCCAAGCACGTTCACCTAAAGCTATGCATTTGGCAAGCATAAACAATTTGTGTTATTTATTGTTTGAAGTCAATGTCGTATACAACATGGGATTTGTTTCCTGGATTTCTGAGGTGAAGCTTGTAATGTTTACTTTCTTTAAGATTTAGTTTGGTTTAATATTTTGTAAGTGCTCTAGAGTAGTAAAAAGTTTGGACATTTGGTAGTAAGTATATTTTTTTTGCATTAAGTAGGAGCTTGCTTTTCTGCTGTCACTATCAAGTTAATTTTACCCAGTCAATTATAATAATATAAGCAAAACTTTTTGTCTTTACTTTGCATTCAAAGGCTTCTGCAACTAAACACAACTTTCAAAGAATAAAGTCAAATAAAACCGTTGGAGTTTAAATCGAAGAGCAACTTCCAAATCGCCAAGAAAACAGTTTTGGACTATCCAAAACATTATTTCTTTAAACTTTCACAGCTTGAGAACAATAGTCTCCAAAATTGTCTAAGTAAGGAACACCTGACTTAGTGGCTGATATCTAAGACTTAAAGACTCTTTTTAATTAAATTAAGGCTTAAACGACCACTCTCCTGTTTCTGAAGTATCTTCAGGTAATCATTACGCACTTAATTACGTAAAGTTAGACTTTTATCGAAAAGCTAGCTGAGATTCATTAATGCCACTCCATTTTAAATTAGGTTAAGTGTATTCGTATTCTTTTTTGTTCACAGCTTCAGTACAAAGCGAGAAGGAATAACGGTTAAGTTTGTTGGCACTTCTAAGAGTTTTTTGTTTTGTGAAAATCTTGCTATGTTTAAGATTCCAGTTATTTGATACAATATGCAATGGCATTTTAATCGTATTACTGTATGATTTTTTTCTTTTAGCTTCTGCCAGCGGTTTCACCCGCTCTCCCGTGGGAACTACTGCGCGCATCCGGATAAAAAGCTTATAGCCTTCCTCGATAAATGGGCTATCTAACACTGAAAGAATTTTTCAAATTGGACCAGTAGTTCCTGAGATTAGCGCGTTCAAACTAACAAACAAACAAACTCTTCAGCTTTATAATATTAGTATAGATAACGGCTCGCCGTCCTCATACATCGAACGCATGACACGCTGTCATCAATTTTGATAGATAGACTTTCATACGTCACAATATATTCGTCAAATGCCCACTGTTTTAGTGATCTAAGGGACAGTTACACTGACAGTCGTTGATATTATCGGTCGGTTAAACAAATATTTTTTTGGCTTGTCTTACTCAACCTAATATCTTGTTACTTTGAGAATCAGTCGTTTAACGAATATAAGGCCCAAATAAAATGTCTAACTTCGACTATTAGAGGCTGCAATTTAAGAGAACCGGCCGTTTAACTTAATCGGACGTTTATCTTGTTGGTGAAAATGTCTCGGAAAAATTACTAAACCGCTTCAGTAATTAGTAGAGAAAATATTTTTAACTGAAAACAAAACATTGCACAGTACAAAGAACAATAAATTATTCAGTGTAATACCTCATACATTACGTAGCTATCATTGCGCGCTTAAAATTGTAATTTCGCATGTACGAAAGTCATAAATCAGTTTAGAAATGGGAGTTTTCCTGATAATCGGTATTTTTTTGTTTTATTTACATTTTTGTTTTTATAAAATTGTACAAGGCATTTAGCTGTATCACGCTAGAATACCAGTAGGCATGCAATACAAATTTTATATTTTTGAAACAATTTTTATATTATTTTTATTTCAAATTCAATGAAGTAATTTATTATGTCAGTTCAAAAAGGTTTGTTTTGTAATGAAAAAATAATAATTACAAAATCATTTTAATAATACAAGTACTTATTAATAGAAAACACTTCTACTCCTAAATAATACATTTCAATTTATAACAATCATCACATTATTCAGTCATTACTACAATTCTTCGTGTTCGTATTGGTCAATGTCTATACTATCAGTTTCATTAGTAGTCAGTAATCTGTGAAATTCTTTATTAAAATAATCAGATATCATATTCCATACATTTACTGAATACCACACAAGTACACTTAGTGAAAACATCAAACGAAATAATAAACCAAGCATTTTGACAATATCTGTAATAAGCTGATATTAATCCTGGTATTTATCGAACATAATAAATTATTTCAATTATAGATAAAATACCAATTCTATCAGTTTTATCACCTAAAAGAGTAAATTAATTTTCCGAGACATTACAATAAGCTATTAACAAATCCTTACGCAGTAACTCACACTATCGTTAGATCTGCCAGTGTCTGACTTACAAATATATTAATTAAACTTATATAAATACATATAACCTGAGTTATATTGTACCTAATCAGAAGTTATAATCAGTAAATTACAGGAAAGAAACTACAAGACAATAAACTTATGTCTAAATGGACGACTTTACATTTAAGTTTAATATCCTACAAAATATTTTAAAATATAATTACAAAGTTCTCTCACATAAACGTTTGAACAGAACTTATCGCCCACTTAGTTTAAAGTCAAGAGAAAAGAAAGTAGCAAGTGCACGAAGAAATTCAAGTTATTAGACAAAACTTTTTGTAATGTACTAAAAGAAGCTAAATGTTTAAGATACTAAAGGTACAGAGAAAATGGCAGTTGTAATAGTATTGAGTTCATTTAACACTCCATGTGGCTCCATTTAAATTAAAATTGCAGAAAGCACAGTCAATGCATAGGTAGTACAAACGCGTTTGAATATTAATTATTCTGTAGATGTAGAAGCACAGATAGTGGCACGGTACATCGTCAACATAATTCTCAAACTCAGATCCGATGATGCAGGTCTCTCAAGGCTTATGTATAATATCGTTTACGTAATCAATTCAATCGTCGTACAAAATGTCGGTGCCATAAATCATATCGGAAACGACCTCGAAGATAGCTTGAGCGTGTGGGTACACGATGGTAGTGAGCATCACAATACTATTTGCTATCACAAATAGTTTCATCGTCTCCAGGCCGTCTGATGATCTGAAAATGGGAAGTCAATCGTAAAAGTACCGTTACAATCTCCAATGGCGAATAAAAACTTTTTGTATAGACCCTTTATTGAGTCATTTGGAGAAAAGCGGATTCTTGATCTGATTGAAGACTGGGTTGATAGATACGATATTGGATTTTTTGTGATATTGTTCAGTTTTCATAAAGTTTTTGCCACAAAAGGCAAATTATTAAGATAACTTTTCTGGTATCTTTGAATTTATTTTGGAGTTCGAAAATGTATTCAAACAATTTGGCCTAAATATTTTCTTCTGCGCGAAACATTATTTCAAAATACTTATAGTAATTTTCCATTACAACATTCAAAATAAAATTCAAGAATAATTCACAGGATTTTTTTGTTAAAGGATTCGCCATTCGTTTTCTTATTACCATAGTATTGCATTTTTGATCGTGCTTATATCTAAACGCTCCGAAGCAAATAACTTTTGCGCCATAACCGATTTTAAACGATCACAGCCGAACGCGTTCGCTCAAAGCATTAGCATTCGCGTGGATGAGTTCGGAGTTACTCGAAGTGCCGGAACATTAAAGACTCGTTTGGATCTGATATCGAGATTTCTTTAATTTTTTGAACATCAAGGGTTTGTATATGAAAGGTGTCACAGCTTTCAAGGTTTGGTTATCAGAAACAGGATATTGGGAGATAAATTGCAATTTTATGCTGAACATCAGTGGCGTTTTTATCTGTATCTTTTATTTATTATCAAAGTTAAATTTATAATGTTTTTGATTTTTATTTTCTAAATTTTCGCATTTTAATTTCCATAAATTTACCTTAACCATCCACCAAAGCCTTGTTCTTCATCGTCCAAAGAATCAACTTTTACCGGCACGTTTTCAGTATTCTCTGTTGGTTTTTCTTCAACTTTGATTGTCTTTTTCTTAGCTGTCCCAGAATTAAGTTTATTTTTCTTCATAATCTGAAAACAGACGACTGTTACGACAAAATATTTGAATAAATTTTCTGATCACAATCAGGAATACTAAATTATTATATAGTAATGAACATTTTCTTAAAATAAGAAGCATTACTTTTTTCAAACATCTATATAGGTAGGTAATTTCTTGTTAGTCAGGAATCCACATTCCTCATTTAGAGAATTTAAATACTTAAAAGAGGTTTTCTATTCAAACCAAAATGTTCAACACATAATTTGAATGGCTGTCAATTAGTTAAAAACGTTCGACCAGTTAGAACGAATTGAAATAAATCAAACCGATTTCAACAGCAATTTGCAGGTGCCACAAACCTGTCTGTAGTGCGTACTGTACTGAATATTTCAAAAGTTTCGTTAAAAAACGATTCAAAACGTTTATCCAGGCGTAACTTTTGAATAGTCGAAACGATTTGACAGCTTTTTTTTGGTAGTTGTGGAGTACTTCTATCGGCCGAAATTCGATGAGCAATATCTAAAACTACGGCTTTGATGATGACACTTGTCATTTCTATATTTACTTAGAAAATTTAAATTTTCGGTGGGCTCTTAATCACAAATGCCAAAGCAAAAAAGTTTAATTAACATCAAAGTTGTTCAGCCTCTTTTCTTAGAATCTCGTCACTTGTTCAGAGCAGAAAAAGAACTTGAAAACTCTAAGGCAACTTCTACAGCGAAAAGTATTAGGGAACCACGTAACGAACACAAAGATACAAGTACTTTTCTGGGGCTAAACAAAACACTAACTGAGAGAACACCTGCGCCCCTAATCAAATATTATTTGATTCAATATTACCTCAGTGGCAAAGGGTGTGTGGTGAAGAAACAAGTGGCTCGGTCTCCTCACAGCGAACACTAACACACCTAACGAACCACATTCAGCGGGAAACCTCTCAAACGCTGATCGATACTTCATGTGGTGCAAGTTTTTGAGGTAAGACAGGTGAGAGCGGAGCGATGAGCGGAAAGTTACCAAGCAGTAGGGCCAAGAGTTTCTATAATGCTGCAACAGTAGGTATTGTGGACGACTATGAGTAGTCCATTTCTCATAGTCTCATTTTCTCCTCACCTATCTCGAATCCAAGGTTTTTTATGGGTAAACCATTGCTGTAGCACACACTTTTACGGAATAATAAAAAAGAGTATCAACCGCTGTTATAGTCCTTTTTTTAATCCTAACATTACCTTTCGAGGTAAGTATCTATCCATCGCTTGAAAACCTGTTAATGATCGAGCGTACTAACAAGCTTCCATACAAAATAAACAAAGAAAATATTAATTTCCGCCACTCAGTCCCCACCCCAACCTTTTGCTGTCGACGTCCTAACACGATTATGAATTATTACCGCCGGGTGAATGAGTAAAATTCGGCTGTTCACCTCCCAAGGTAATTTGCAAGCCGTACGGTAAAAAAATAAAGTTGGTGGAAAAATATTCGGGAGAGACAATTTTTTTAAATGCTTTTTTCTTTTGTTGTTGACGTTACGATCCGATGCTCGTTTTAATTCCTAACGAGAATTTATGACGTCATTGATACAGCTAATAATATCGGATTATTAATGTGTCCATGCGTCATAGTCGTAGACATCTACGGTAGCGTGTTACCGTGTTTCGCACGAGATAGAATACATTATGTTATCTTTTACACATTGATCTTTCTATTCGCAGTGATTATGATGGAAATAGTAGCGAATCTTCGATATTTCAAATGTTTGATATTTACCGCGACGATTACGTTAAAAAAAAATATAGAATCTCGATTTTCGTATACAACTCGTTGTCTCCCCAAAAAATATTTCCTACCCAAGTTAGCAAAGATATTTAACTTCACGAAAAGAAGCAACTAAATGAAATCTGGCAACGTCGCTGTCACTCATACTACCAAAACATTACCCAAAGCGCACGTTTCCTCATAAATAAAAAAATGTGATTACACTTTTGAAAAATAAAATAAACAAAAAACTGCAATAGATAAATTCTTTTGACATTTTATTACAGTTTTTTACAATTTAATCTCGTCTATCACAGGTACGGGAGTTAAAAATTAATATCAGGTTGACGATAAAATTTTATACGTTCATCAAAATGGTGGGTTTATTGTTGTGTGTTTTGGCAACAATGTATGATACGTAGGTATGTGGTAGTGTGTGTAGGGACTTGCTAACGAACTTGTGTCTTCGACTCGGACAGGCGTCACTGTTTGAGTACAGGCTGTAGTAACTAAGAATTTAACGGTTCTTCTCCATTAGAAGAAAAAAAATACTTAAGTCAGATAGACACACAAAAAGTGCTCTTGTATTTTAACCATAAAATTGATGGTTTATCATCTGTCTGATGATGATTTGAACCGTAAAAAAATATCAATAGTTCCAATAAGATTTTTTTTTATTCAAATTAAATAAACCAATGACAGACACACACACACACATATACAAATCCATTTCACTAAAAATGATCACTTCACGTCATAAAAATAGTTTTTACTTCGCATGCACAAGTGCATCACGGATATAAAATGTTTCAAGTGTTATTCTGCAGCTCTCGACCAATACTTTTTTGAACCAATTTACTCTGCAAAAAATATTTCGTATCCAATGTAATAATTTGATAACACTCTAGCGGATTTTTTCATGTCATCGTTATTTAATCCTACTAATAAAAATATTATTATAAATGCGAAAAGTGAAGATGGATGTATGTGTATGTATGTTTGTTACTCTATCACGCAAAAATTACTGGACGGATTTTGATGAACCTTGGCAGTAGTATAGCTAATGTATCAAAATAACATATAGGCTACTTTTTATCCGGGTACGGGAAGTAGTTCCCTCGGGTAGCAGGTGAAACCGCTGGCGGAGGCTAGTAAAAATATATTTTTATTTAGTTTTCCGAGAACAACTATTTCAACAACATGTTTATTCTTTTACTAAAATAAACAAAATGTAGTGTATTTACAACAAAGTACGATATACCTACATAATTTAGAAGCTCATAACTGTAACTTCGAGAAAGTTCTAAATTAAGGAACTGTGCTATAAGACTTCATAGTTCATGTAAGGTAAACTTTAACAAAATACTTCTCACCTACCTGGCGTAGTTGGCAAGATGATAGTTTCGCTTATTTTAACCCTCGGGGCGGAGGTATCTACAGAGGTATTTTATTTGACACACTTGTATAAAATAAGAAATTTCAGAACAAAAGTAGCGCAGTATATTTATGTAGTCTTTTACGGCCATTCCCAATAACTTATCTATCTGTTGATTTGCTTACTACAGATTGAATTTTGACAGTAGCTCCATACAAATAATGTCAAATTCCTATCTCTAGTAACCAAATCGACAGATAGATAGGTTATTGAATTCCGCAGTACGTAGTGTTGCTGTGTCTTTAAAGCATAATAGGTAACACACGAAACAAAATGTTTATGTTCGGCAGTTTTAAAACATGAAAATAAAACTGACATTTGCTTCTCATTTTATTGTTGTTAGGTTGTTCCTTAACAGCGTTTTTACACCAGCAGATTTTCCGAGTGACATCGCCAGTACCAAGCGGTGTCGCTTGGAAAAAACCGAGTGGAAAATCAGCCAGTGTAGTAAGGTTGTAAACTTAAATGTCTCAAAAAGTAGGAGCAATTTTACATTCATACTTTTGGAGTGTTGTCAGATAGAAATTAAATTACCTATAAAATATTTACTATAGATGTCAATTCAGTTTGTCAAAGGAGTTCTACAGGATGATTCCACGAGAATATTATCAGATCTTGCTTATTTGTCCTTGGAAAGTGCGAATTAGCAAACATAGTCTGGGATGTCCCCAGGCTTAAAAACCGACGGCATTAGAAAGGTAGGTAGGTAGGTATTATATAATATGTAATGTGTTTGTACGTTCATGTAAGTTGATTAAAAGTTAAAGCAATATTTTTATCTGGCAAAAGATAGAATTTCAACAAAAACCATAGTTTTTTCGTTGTAATTTCGTTGTGTTTTTGTGAACAGATTTTCACTCCAATTATTTTTTTTATTGGATTCACCCACCCGTATTCCGATAGAATTACTTATAATACCCACACAACAACCATCTATACTTATAATAAATCTGTAGAGAGGTCAATTCTGTACATGAAATATATTTCCAAAATAACTATCAGGGGGTGATTAGGGATCGATACTGATGCCAAAAATGGAATCAGTAGAATTTTTGTCTGTCTGTCTGTCCGTCTGTCTGTCTGTATAACCGTTATAGAAACAAAAACTACTGGACGGATTTTAACGAAACTTGGTACAATTACTATTCATGCTCCTGAGATGGTTATAGTATACTTTTCATCATGCTACCATCAATAGGAGCAGAGCAGTGAAGGGAAACATCTTTGATTATGACGACCCGTTGTCGCTGGCATAAGTGACATGATCCGCGAACGAAGTTGCTGGCAGAAGCTAGTCTCTAGTAAATCTCATATTTATTTTCATTCCAAATAACTACATGGTATTTAAAAGGCATGTTTTTATACCGTTTTCACCAGCAAGGAGCAATTCGTGAGAAAAATTAGGTACACATGTGAAAGCATGAAAAACAAACTAACACATTTTCACATTTATTAAGATAATTCGGTTCATGGGTGTAATTTTTGACTGCATCTCCAAAAATACAAATCTTAGAAGGAACACGCTGTACATTACAATTTCATGCCCACGTCACTAGTCGCCAGTCTATTGGAGAGACCACCAGCCCGTGACGTGACGAGGTAATTGTAATCCTATGCAACCATTGCAAGCGTTAAGCCCTTTATTCCTAAAGTAAGGAACTAGGTCTTCAGTTATACTGTATTTTAATGGTCAGCTTTTCTGCGAAATTGTGACACTTCTTCAGACTGTGAAGTCGTGGTGGCGTAGCGGGTAAAGCACCAACCTTTCAAGTATGAGTGTGTGGGTTCGATTCCAGGTCGGTACCAATACATTTTTTTTTTAAGTTTTTATGCACTTTCTGCGACGTTTCTCGGCCTACACGGACAATTGCAAACAATTGACAACTACGGTGAGACCTGAGATCACGCGACAGAAGACGTTATTTGATGATTTTCGCACGAATAAAAAAATCGTACGACAAGTTTATCGCGGAGTGTATTGCACGCAGAAAAAAAATCGATGATTTTAAAAGTGCTGCGTTAAATGTTTGTTACTCCCTCATGCTAAAACTAGTGGATGGGATATAAAAATACTTGCCACACTCATACTTATACGCATATATAGTTTATTTTTTACCCAATTGAGCGAAGTGGTTAACTTAGGACGAAACTAGTTAATAATACTATCAGCTTCCTGTAGACCTAAACTTCACACGAGAATTAGATAATTATAATCGTGTACTATAATTAAGGGTATAATTGTCATCTGTTTGGTGAAATGGTTAGACTAATTTAATTCATATAGAGAAATGTCGGAGGCTTAATACTGTTTGAACATTAATTTGTATCGACCTAATAAGGTTGACGGATACGGAGCAAAATTAGAAACGTAATATCTACATACCTATACGTATTAACGTAAATCAGGTTTGATTACTGACGTATATATATACCTACATATGCAATAATGTAAAACACACATTACCAACTCCCGAATTGATAAACTCTTCTCTGGTCTGAAAGATACACAGATAAAGATTTTTGAAGTGAAAACTTCTTTAGCGGCGTTGAGCACTTTTTGTATGGGGAAAAATATATAAACTCGCGACAGGTATCACGTGACCGAAATGTGAAACCCGAAATCGTGAAACCCAAAATCGTGATACCCGAAATCGTGAAACCCGAAATTCTATAGAAATTCCGTAAGTACAGGTCGGTAAGATATTTTATGACGTTTCAATCATGTGAAATTTGACAATAGTGTCAGGCTTAGTAATTATCATTTAAAATCATAGATGGAGTTTGGGTTTTTATTTTTATAAAATGAAATGGTGCCGGAGTATCTTTAGGTTAGCATCCAGGCCACAGCAATAAACTCAAAATATATATTTGAATAATTTTAGCTCAACCAGAACCCTCAAAATCGAGGAAAGACATGTGAGAAAAAATGTGTTGCGCCATCTATAATTTTTCAAAGTCAAGTAGTTAGTCAAGTATGAAAGTACGAGTATAGTTTTTATTCTTCAAAATCATAGATGGAGTCGTGCT